>JAUZST010023322.1:0-31583 GCA_034779995.1 Parotocinclus haroldoi
GCCAAGCTACCACAGTTGGGTCCTTGAGCAAGACCCTTAACCCACAATTGCTTTACAAAAAAAAAAAAAAGGAAGACTGTGTTAATTGTAAGTCGCTCTGTATAAGAGCGTCTGCTAAATGCTGGAAAATGTCAAAAAAATGACTTCAAGTGACATGTTTGTATGCTTCACACAGTCCCAGTATTATCTGCATACCGTCTGCAGTAATAATATGATGAACTCAACAATTCATAGACAGCTATGTTCACTGTTACTTTTACAGCTTTCAGCATTTTTACAGAGCGATTCACAGTTGAGCTTTAAAGGCCCAACAGTAGGATCTTGGCAGAGCCAGGATTTAAACTCTTAAGCTTCCAATGATTAGTCCTAAACCTTAACCCTGACTAATTAAGTACTGCATTAGTTGTAATTTTGGAATATAAAAATAACATTAATACAGTCTGTTTCATTAACAGGCTTGTTCATTTACATTTAATCACTTAACTGACACTTTTATCCAGAGTGACGTAGAAATGATACCGTCATACATTATTAGGTACGCCTCCTTGTTTCTACACTTGTCTATTTTTCTCAGTTCCACATTTAGAAGCACTAGTTCTACAATTACATACTGTAGTTTTTCTCTACATACTTAGTTTGTCCCTTTTACTCGGTTTATTAATGATCAGGACTTCCACGGGGCCAGCACAGATCAGGCCCTATTTGAGTGGTGAACCAGTCTTAGCACTGCAGTGACGGTGGTGGTGTTAGTGTGTGTTGCACTGGTGTGAGTGGGTCAGAAACAGCAGTGCAGCAGTAGGTCTTAAACACCTCAGTGTCACTGCTGGACTGAGTCTCTGTTTCTAAATTTACATTTAGGTAAAGTAAGATGGAGCAACAAGGTAGATGATTAAACAGTGTTTTAAAAAACCGCTAACTGTGTGAAAACGCACCACCGCTATGTCTGTGTCACTGTAGTACTAAGAACGATGCACCGCACAAATAGTACCTCATCTGTGGGGGGTCCTGGCTGTTACAGAACAGGATAAAAGGGACTGTAAAAGTATGCAGACTACAGTCTGTAGTTGTAGAAACACAAAGTGCTTCTATATGGTAAGTGGAACTGATAATATGAAAAATGATTGTGGCAGTATGGAGGTGTAACTCAAAAAGCAATCAATGAGTTTATAATATTCAATTCAAGTAACTGAGGGTCAAGGTCCAGGCTCTTGAGCACGTCCCTTAACCCTCAGTTACTTGGATTGTATATTGTAAACTCATTGTGCAGCCACAGTCAGTATAAATGAATGAGATTGTAACTGAATAGGATTGAGTCAGTGGCACCTTGACCTCAAGGTTTTTTGTCTTTTATTTTGAAAAGGAAATTAACTATGGTGTATTGTGATATACTGTAAAGATTCCTGAAGCTCTTGTCAAATGAGAGCAACAGCTTGAGCAGCACAATGTTCATGTATCACTGGCGTTCTAGAAATATTCTTATTTCTGGTTCTTTGGACTAGTGTGCTCGGATGGTGCTTTCCGGGTGGATCAGACATCATGCGCAGATACGATTGGATGCGAGGGAAAGGAGGCCAGTCAGGGGATCATGCCCATTGTGCTGCAACAGGGACTGATACTCGTATGGTCCAGTGTATGCTACATAAAGCTTTTGGGTCAATGTTTGTTTGGTATGAGGATTATGCCTAACATATTGTTGGGCTGTGTTCATACTGCCCTAGTATATACTGCATACCAGATTCTACTGTTAACACCAAAATACATGCAGTAAACTAGAACTATATCGTGTGACTACCAGTTAATGGTGTATCCTAACTGATTTGTGGCTTATGTGCTTCATTGGCTGTAGTTCAATTTAACCTGTGTAAGAAATTTTTAGCCAGACGAGTTTAAACAATATATGCATGCAGTGTACGAATCAGAAGTGGATGGCACTTACCGTTGTTTTGCTTACAGTTGTTTATTCATTTTTTTATTAATTAAATGATTTTTACATTATGGGATGTCATGGAGCAGTATGTGTAGTATTCTGTGTATTACATCACCCGGGTATCATTCTATTACTGGAACTATTGATATTTGTTGAAACCGAGCCTTTCCTTTAATAGCTTTAAACTTTAACATTTCTGACTTAAAGCAGCTGCGGTGACAGGGATGACAATTAGTGTCTCTGCGTCCTGCTACTTTTCCAACCATTCTATTACAGAAAAAAAAACTAGTTTGGTGTATTTGTGCCCCAGGAAAATGTTTCTGTGCTCCACTAAATCACAGCAAAAAAGGTCTGCTGATTGCTCGATAGAACTATAGGACAAACCTTGCAAATTCACCACAGGCGCTAAAATTCCCACAGTGCTCCAGCATATTTCCAAAAACTCGAGTGTGTAACTCAGAAATTTGAATCAGTTCAGCTGGATACAAGGTTGTCATCTAAGACGTCTTCGGTTTCAGCTAGTTAGAAAACTTCCCCAAGCTTATATATAGCACATTTGCATAATAAATGCAACCATAGCATAACAATGAGACTGGCCATCTGTTTCATATGTAAATTACCATAGCAATTAGTTACAATGGACGTGTGCTATACACATAGGATTGTGGAATACCTGCAAGCATCTTAGTGTATGATGGTGAGAGGTGTATTCTGAGGCCCCCTCCTCGGTTTAGGGATGGACATTCCTCTTTGACTCCCTGTTCAAATCAGCGATTATCCCTTTCAGCCACATCCATTTTCTTTAGTTTTTCACCCCACGGACTAATTTGCATTTACAAATATTCAAAAAGGCCAACCATGCAGACAAGGTAATTGATAGCTTATAGCTACATGTTTTGGCCAATTATAATCGTATAACCTACCATAAGTAAACCAATTGTAATTAATCATTTATGTTATGCTTTTTATATTGAACATCTGTCAAATGGTGATCGTACCAACACCAGAAACCTGACTTTGGACTAATATTTTATTAGAAAACTAAAAGTAAGCACTAAAGATAAGGAATTTGAATTGTACTGCATTTAATTTAAAAATAAATTAACTATACTTACTTTTTAAGTGGTTTTGATATTATTTAAACCCTATCCTTGTGTCGGCCCGAGTCCATTAGACTCTTGCTTAAGCTCATCCATTCCACACATTTTCTTTTCAGAGACTAATTTGTTAGGAATTCTGAGAGCATCTGGTATCTGACATCTCATTAGGACATAAATTACAAAATTTTGGGGGCAATTTCGTGAGGCTGCACGTTTTATTATGAGCGACAAGTAATACAAAGAATGGCCTGTAGATGACACACTATGGGCATAACTTTTCACAATGATAATACCATAATCTCACATAAGAATCTTGAATGAGAAGCATCATGAAAGATGGTACTGTAGTCATATTAATTGTGGAACTCTTCTTATCACAGATCTTGCATCTGTGATGGGATATTTAGTTATTTTATTTTAGCAAGTTATTGTAATGCATAATACTATATATTATAAAAATGGGTTTATGCACATGTATTCTAAAAATGGAGTGAAATATGACATTTTTGCATGCAGTACATTTAGAATAATGTAATTAAGTTAAAAATTATACTAGCGGGAACTACTCCCCCCCCCCCACTCCCAAGAAAGAGGAGATGTCTCCCTGGGGAAATGTCCCTGATCTCACCCAAAACTTCAGACATTTGTGATCCTGCATGGTGTCAAAGTCAAAAACCAAAACATGGGTACTGTTTGTTCTTTAACGTTTCCAGTCCTATTGGCATCGTAAAATTGTTCAAATTCTTCATATGAGATCAGCTTATCACTTGATGCAAAAGCAGTATGTTTTGCTTCTTTAATTGACATTCTTTGGTCAAACACTGCATTCCGTCGCCATAGCAGTGATGTTGCTTAGTAACTTTGGTTTCCACAACTAGTGCTCTAACACGTTTTGAGTTAGTCATCGTAGCTGCTTTAAGTCTCTGTGGTTTAATTGTAAGGGTTGCTTTGTGCATGCTGATTCATTTCTGTTAATAGTTTTTCTTTGTTAGAAATTAAAACTCTTGTTTCTTATTCCTTTCAGATCATGGATCATTATGTCAAAGTGGATGTGATTAGAGAGGGTGTGAGCACTGAAGGCCCTACAGGGGCCTGCCAATTAACCTCAAATTGAGAAGTTTTTTGTATCCCTTTCCTTAGGTGGCACTTGGCAAATACAGGGACTCCCAATTAACATAATATTATGAGCAATGACAGCTTAATTTAGTCGAGAGTTCCCTGTCAGTGCTTGACTCTGTGTGATGGATACCTTGACAGAAACGCCCCACTGTAGCCCATGTAACTTGTACTGAAGGGGATTTAATTAACCTTGGAGAAACAGTGAATTTCCAGTAGATTAATTGATGCTTACCATTATTTGAGCTATATATCATCTGCATTGACAAGGATTAGGCCACAACAGCGGCCTTCCTCTTTCTTGCACCGAGAACAATGAATAGAGGAAAACTCCAAATCTTTAGCTGTCAAAGGGAATTTGTTTGTGTTTTAAGACTGGAAGAGTAAACCCAATAATTTATCCCTATTTAGATTAGTCTCAACTACTTTTTTGAATTAACCATGAGCTTCACCGCCCGCAACAGTGTGCATTTGATTTGGATAAGCCTATTGGTTTGTTGCCTGGTTGACATGGGGGCTAGCATGGAGTTCACTGGTGCCGAGGGCCAGTGGGCAAGGTTCCCGATGTGGAATGCCTGCTGTGAAAGTGAGATGAGCTTCAATATGAAAACGAAAAGCGCCCATGGACTTTTAGTGTACTTCGACGACGAGGGATTCTGCGACTTCCTGGAGCTTCTTCTCCACAACGGTCGTCTCAGTTTACGTTTCTCCATCTTCTGCGCCAAGCCAGCTACCGTACTGTCCGACACTGCCGTCAACGACGGCCGCTGGCATTCGGTGATCGTGCGCCGGAATTTCAAAAACACCACGTTAATCGTGGACCAAGAAATCAAGTGGGTGGAAGTGGAATCTAAACGTAGGGACATGACAGTTTTCAGTAACTTATACTTAGGGGGTTTACCTCCTGAACTGCGAACTGTAGCCCTGCGACTTACCTCGGCCTCCATCAAAGACCAGGTTCCATACAAAGGATGGTTAACCAATTTGAAAGTGAACGGTTCTGAGCCGGTGGTTATCTCTAGTGAGGGGATCAGCAGCGACATTTGTGAAGCTGACCACGTTTGCCAAAACGGAGGAGTGTGCAGCATCGTCAATGACGAGCCCATCTGTGACTGTTCTGAAACAGGATTCCAGGGGAAAGACTGCAGTGAAGGTAAGAGCCATTGTTATATTGTTGAGCTAGCTTTAGTTTCCCCAAACATAACTTATTTTCTTTCTCAAATTTGATTTTTTAATACATTTGCACCAGTACATTGGAAAGAAATGCATGCTACATCATGTTTGTTTCAGGCCTTCCCTGTGGCCGTGGATCATATTACATCACGTGACTAGATCAGAGCTGTAGGCCATCATTTAGAGCAACACACACAGCGGAGGCTAGCGAATTGATTGTCACAGCATTTGTACAAAAGACTTTTAATTACACAGCAATAAAGAAAGACTTGGCAAAGCATATTTTATTTGGTAATTTAGCTTCAGGTACAGCAAAGGACTACTTCAGATATATGAAGATACAACAAAGTGAGTGGTAAAAATGCTATATGTAACGTGCCAGGTAAATAGAGCAGGTCAGATCGGAACAGAAGCCTCTGGTTGGCTGGTTAATCTTCATTTCTTAAAGTTGGTTACCTTTTAGGTTTACCACAGTGCCAGACATTGTGGAACCTTTATATGAAATGTCTACTAGTCATGCAGAATTCAGACTGTAGCTGCAGCCTGAGTACAGTTTGATGTCACAGTGAGAGGTCTCAAGCAGCTCAGCAAGAGGTTGGATGTCAGTCATATTTCTGTGCTGGTGGATTTGGATGCGTCAGAGTAATCGTATAGAAGTCCCAGACTGTGGGATGACATGTAAGCACGTTGAACCATAGCACTAGTCCCATTCAGAGTGGATCTATGACAAATTTTATGACTCATTAAATAGATCGCTTTTTTGAATCTTATTTTTTTTTTTGGCTGTGCATAAAGGAATATGAAATCTATATTCTTCCTAATGTGAGCTCTCAGCACTAAGTCAGATCGTATGAATTAATCACCGGTAATGCTGAGTTGATTCACTTTCAGCTATTTTATTATTTTTATATTCAGTCATGTTTTAAGGTATCTAATTGAAATGCAAATGCATTTGCTAATGGGGCACCCAGGGCTCTCAGAATATTAATGTCATACCTCATTGCAGATTAGGCTTGGAGGATACAAGTTAGAATAACATCTTCGGCGATTGCAACTTTAGTTTGTGTTGTCATTGTTATACCTTTAATGGTAGTGAAGTGGCTATTAATATATAATATCAAATGCTGGAGTCCTCCACATCTTAACGCATTGCTATCGCTATTAATACACTCACCAGCCACTTTATTAGGTACACCCAGTTAGTGTTGGGTTCAGAACTGCCTTCTTACTTTGTGGGATAGATTCAGAAAGCTTGTGGGAACATTTCTCTATGTTTTTGGTCTGGTTTAACATAATAACATCACCCACTTACTGAAGATTTGTCAGCCGCACATCCATGATGCAAATCTCTCGGTCCACATCCCAAATGTACTCTATTGGATTGAGCTGTGGTGACTATGGCGACCATTTGAGTACAGTGAACTCATTGTCATGTTCAGGAAATCAGCTTGAGATGATTTGAGCTTTGTGAAATGGTGTTATCCTGCTGAAAGTAGGCATCAGAAGATGATACACTGTGGTCAGAGTTGGTTAGATGGTCAGCAACAATATTCAAGTAGGCTGTGGCATTTAAACAATGCTTCAAGTTCGAATTAGGGGTCCCAAAGTGCCTAGAAAATATCCCCCACATCTTTACATTACAGTTGTGGTAACAACCAGTTGAACAGGTGAACATGATAATGCGTCTGCTGAGTGTATAAAGACCTTAAGTCTAGTTAACAAATCTTTGTAACCCATGGGTGTCTTTACTTCCTAATAGTAGTGATGGCATCCATCGGAGGCCACCAACTGGATTGGCCCTTGTTGGGCACTGCTTGAATGTTTAAAAATTGTTGTGCCGTTGGCAATACCATGGCCAAAGGCTTTATTAGGGCATTTGTTAAGACCTCTTGTTTAATTTTTGATATTAATGTAATATCTCAGCAACCACTCAGCAGTACGTTACTTCTCTCGTGTGCGAGTGTAGTCTGTGTTGTTTTGGGAAGGGGCCATGTTGCAGGTTTGGTTGAGTAGAGAATTGGCATGCAGAGTTTGTGCTGGCGCAAGATTGACACTTAAAGCTCATATCTGCCATGCTTAAATATCACTGTTAGTTTTAAGATCAGAAAGGCTTACACGGGTATTAAGTAAAATTTCAGGGCTTTCTGTCCTATTTTTGAGGTCTCTTGTGCACGTGTGAAGACAAAGGGAATTTAAATATTTTAGGGGTTAGTTTAATGGAGCACTGGCTGGATAGATACAGATAGACAGAGGGGTAGATAGGTGAATCTTATTAACAATTTAGTATAAGCGCTAATTACTCGCTCAATTGTTAAGTCATTAACATTTTATTGTAGCAGCAATATGTTAATTATATATTAATTGTAGTATACTCATTCAAAGTGCTCCTGAATACTAATTGACAAAACTTTGCTGTGTTTGTAGTCAACCATTAACCTCATAGGCCTCTTAATATCGTCTCTCTAATCTCTGTAGATGAGTCAGATAGACAGATGTAATGCAGAAAAAGAGATATCTTATGTCAGTAAAGCTCTTTTTAGATGGATTAAGCCCTCTGAGCTCTCTGATGCACAATGAAGATATTACAGAACACACTATGTAAAGCTGTATGTGGGAGACAGAGTGGATTATGTTGGGTGCTGTGGTCAGACTTGTACTGCAATGCCACAGTCTTGAATTATGTATTTATTTGTAGTCGGATTAGTCATACACAAGTATTGATTTCAGACCAGTTTTGGACTAATGTTTTCCAAGTCTGGTGGATTTATCATGGTGCTACTTTCTAGATATGGTTGCACAAGTTGCTTGATCTTGGAAAGTCAGTCAGGAGGTAACTGATGGCAAACCTTTTTATTAGCCTAACATAAATTCTTAAATAAGAGGTGGCAGCATGGCTTTGTGTGTAGGTGCTGCAGATATACTCTTGGTTTTATTTTGACCACAAATGAAGGCAGTAGCCAGGCACAGGGCAGCATGATACTAAAACGAGAGGTGTTCCTATAAATAGGCTGATATTTTCAAGCACGGCAGCTAGATTAGTTAAAGATTTCTTTTTTTGTAGTTATACATATTATTTCATATTTTAGTATGAACATAACCAGCCAGCTGACATAAATTGCGCAAATGTTTTTTTATGGATGTTCACTGGCAGATGTGAGCTCTGTGACAAGATTTAAGCTGGCTATTTAAGATTTGTCATGACAGGACATTCAGGATGACTGGCATTCAATTAGTCTTCTAATTCAGATCTGTTGATTGTAATAATTATGTTTTGACGAACTTGGTAGTCTCATTAAATTGTCCCTACTTGTTTGCTTGAGCAGATGTACAATATAATAGCATAGGATGAGTAGTGTACTTATAGTGGAGTGGCAGGGCAACACCGGAGTATAATTAACTACACAGGCCTCTTGCATGATTATGTTTGGCATTTTTTGGCAATGAGCTTTGGAATAGATGTACCTTTAAAGTGAAATAGTGTAGACAATGTCATGGGGGAAACTCCCCTCTGCCTGGGCTACCACATGCCTAGCCAGACTGGGAGAGGACTCTGAAACATGTAGTGGAAGTCCCTTGTGAGGCATCAAACACAGATGAAAAGGATGTACTGGAAATCAACTTTGACATGGGACAACCATCAGACAAGCAGACTTAACCCAAAACCGACATCAACTGATGGGAAGGTCGTACGCACGGGAACAGGCATGGGCGTTAACCAGGACCTCCTAGGAGGTGGAACAGAGACATGAACTGAGAAATCCTGAAGGGAAACATGGCAGCCTTGCCCTTGTGTAATGGAATGCCTCAAAATTGCCCTACAGAGGAGATATACAGTACTGTGCAAAAATCTTAAGCCACTATTAGATTAAACATACCATTATTTAGCAATAGAATAATGACCATATACGGTATAATTTCTTAGTTTCTTTATTAGAATACTACAGAAAATGTGTATGCAATATTAAAAACTGAAAAACAAAACAAAAAAAACGCTACAGTGGCACCTATTTTGTGTGACCTCCCCTTACACTTAAGCAATGTCAACATCTGGCAACTTCAATGGGATGTCAAGTGCACCCTTCTACACTCAGGAATGTTTTTTTTTGGTAGGGTCGGAGCCGAAGAAAACCTTTTTGAGCAGGGGAATAGGACAAAAAGTTTAAGATATGCTAAAGCCCACAAAGACTGTAATAAAGATCAGAGGAAAAGAGTATTATGGAGTGACTAGTCCCAGTTAGAAATGTGCAAATGTCCAATTATCAACAATATATTGTGTGGTCATTTATACCATTGCAAATTAACCAATTTAATGGTGGCCTAAGAATGTTTCACAGTATTGTGTACGAACTGGAGTGGCCAAATTGGTAGCGTGCAATGTCTTTTCATTGACTGCGTATTTGTTTCTTGTGGGTTCTTGAGGCTAGATCGGTGGTAGCACTAGTAGAACAAGTGTACCCTGAATGCACCTGCACTGAAAAATTGTAGACATCACATCCCTGTCCCTTATGCTTTTGTAGATGTGTTCGTTTCTGGTCCTGACTTGGGTTCAACCACTAAAGCAACATGGTTACTTGTCAACAGCAAAATGTCTAATTTAATGTTATATTCCTCACAAAGTTACCTAGAGTTATATAAACACAAAGCTGAAGTTGCAAATACTACACCTTTCAGAGCTTGGTCCATGCCAGCTCAGACCCGGCATTGTGTAAGTACCGTGTGTGTGTCATCCTCTAGCCCAAAATCAGAGCACTGTACTCAGACAGCACTCAAAACAAGGCATCAGTGATGAGAGCCTGCACTTCTCTGACTCTGTTTAGACTCAGCAGCACTAGTGAGAGGATACATGATCCTGATATGTCAGTCAACCCAGTGTAAACACAACAGCAGCCCTGACAGACGGGCTCAGAGAGGAACCTGAGGTCTCTCACGCACATGCCCACACAAAGACAAGTCCAAATAGGGTTAGTGAAATACAGTACATTATCAGCACATACTGTAAAAGAGATAATGGCCCCACTTAGGTGGTAGTGGTAAAGACCGAGGGGGGATGTGAGCATAAAATCAATGCTGCCCTGTTAGGAACGGCTGTTTGATATTTCTCAGCAGCATCCAGCTAATTGCTTGTCAGGTCTCACATGTAGCCGAATTTTTGTCCTTAAATTCTCATGTTTCATTCATTACCTAAAGATTATTCAATTGGCAGCTTACAAAGGTACGCCCATTATTATTTCATTACCTGCCAGGAGAGGACACAGCAGGGAGTAGGTCTGTAAAAAAACGTACGCCATCCCGCTCTGCAGCACTAACAGCTTTTAATGTTTATTTGTCATTATTTATGCCACTGTTTTACGTTCTTGTTTATTCATTCATTCATCAGCAGTTTTGTTCTAGTGCCAGTTGTGGTGCATGCAATTTGTATTTGGTCGAGAGGAGCAGACCGTGCCGGTAAGTCCTGGGTCGGTATTCCCTGTGAGATGCAAATCAGCAGAGGTAGGCATGGATGCTTTGACAGTATAAAATAGACACGGCCATTTTTATGAAGATCTGAATGGCTCGGGGGCTGCCCAGAAACAGGCTGCTTCATGTAAAGGGTTCAATGAAAGCGTGACGGTCTCTTTTGTCAAGGTAACGTACTCTGTGTGTAGAGAAGCAAAAGGTGTAAAATTCAGTCAAACGAAAACATAGACGTTATTCTTACGATGACTTTATGGGGTAATTCATCAGCATGCAGGTACTGTACATTTCATTCTTACTGAACTAACTGACCAGTATGCTGCATCACCTGACCCATTTCCTTTAAGCAACTGCATGGCTCACTTCTATTCTATTAATGCTCTAAACTGTAAAACTAAGATGTCATTAAAAGGCATTGCTTTTTGACCCACAGTACTGCTTATTACTAGGTTCCTTTAATTTTAACGTTCATCGTTTTTTTTTAAAGGATGTTAGAGATTTTATTGAATCCCCACCAGAATATTAGGAGTTAATCGCATTTATCACTCTTTCATTTGCTTCCAGGCATTTAAATGTCTGCATGTTTGTGCATGCTCTCTGTCAAAATGTCATAATTTGAATATTTGCATTAGAAACACTCATTTTGTAAAATAATTTCAACCAGGACGACATACCAAAGCTCCTTCGTTTAAAATGTCTCTAATTAAAATTTGAATTAATGAAGTATTTGGTGAAACGCTGCATGTCTGCCGGAGCTTTGTGGACGTGAAAGGGATACGGATTCTGCCTTGAAGCGCACATGGCGGCAAAGACAAAACCCCTGGCACTGATGGAGCCCAGCTGCTGTGGAAAGGAAGTATGGGAATAGTGAAAAAGACAAATAAGCAGGAAGCCATCTGAGTATTCAAAGCGAGCTCCAATTTGGTGAGCAGTGAACAATAAATGGATGTCTTCCTGGTTGAACGTTCATCAAATTCAATACTTCAGTGAATACAGAGCTGGAAAACGGGTGAAGGAAAACGAATCGTCTAGATTTAGTCCCCATAGCAACATTTCTTTTGGCTCAGACATTTGCACAAGATAATAAGACGCATGTAGCTGCGGTCGTCCTCAAGGTTGGGACGCCTTCTAGCCTGCATGCCTCTTAATCAATGTCTTCCTCTTTCTCTCCACGCCTCGGCCGACCCTCCAGAAGAGGTCTACGTGGGAGGTGGGTACACCTAATCCCTACTGTTCTTCTCTCATTAGCCCTTTATCATATCTCTATTTCCATATCTCAAACCCTTCTTCCAGAAATACACAGTATGTGTTTTAATCAATGTGAGACGGTAAGTGAATCCAACTTTGTCTGTTTTGGGACTCGAATCGTCTTTGGTTTTTGTTTAGGAGGTGTGCAGCAAAGGTAAAGGGCATAACCATTCCTTCCATTATATGCTTTATAGCCATTGCTCAATGTTGGTGTAGACTAAAATGCCCAGGGTTTCACCACTGTCCTATCATTTTTCAGCAGTTAGATTTTTAATGATAGAAAATCATTCCAAATGCCAAACTCTGCATCATATCCTCATACAGGTTTCCTACCTCTATATTTTTAAGCTTTTTCCTCAACACATAGATGCTCCCTTAATGCATGCAATTGAACCTGCACACAAAAATCTAGTAAAAAGCTGCCAATTTAAAAAAAAGGCTATTGTCTGTTTCAGGGATGCTAGAAAAATCACATTTCACATTCCCTGCTGATGCTCCAAACATGCAGTTTAGTGTCTAGACAGGTAAAATGTGTGCTTCATTGTAATTCATTCCTTTAGAGGTTTTTCAATCTTTGATGCATTTAGGACCAAATCTTCCCAAAAGATGAAATGGGTTTTCAGTTCCATATTAGAGATACTCATTCATCAAAACACCATTCAAATCTTCATCATCTATTTTATTAGTCTGCATACTGCATAATAGGGTTTTCTAGGTCTCATTTCTATCTGTATATACGTTTTTTGGTGTCCTGATCATTTTATTTGATGAAATGTTCGATCCATGACAACAGCGATATCTTTCTAGTATTATTTCACCCTACTGTGACAGATTAAGCAAAGCATTTCCTCAACCAATGGTTGCAATGCTTTGACGTCCCCACACACCAAACCTCTTCCTCACCTCCTTCCCCTCTCTCTCCTCCTCAAAGTGTGACTCACCCTGGGCCTCACACCACAGGCATCCTGCACTCACAAGATGCCTGTATGTCAATGTGACAGAAACCTTCCCATGATCCCGTTCTCTGTGCTGACTGTGCTCTTGTCTTCCCTTAAGGTCTTGCACACCTGATGATGGGCGACCAAGGTATGGGTTTTATTCCTGTATTCCCTCCTTTTTGCCGCCATTTCCTCCTTCCTCTTCCATTCCTCCTCTGCCTATCTCGCTCCTTGTGCTAATTCCTCCTCACACCCAGTCATTGCTGGTAGGGATTTACTGGAGCTGCTTTCTTTCTGCCTTGGCACCGAGTCAGTGAATGGGTTGGTCTCTTTTCCTCGTTTATTTATTAATTTGCTTATTTGCCTTCATCTTTCTTTGAAATTCTCCAAAAGGCATCACGCTGCTGCTTTCAGTTTATTTTTCTGTGTCAGTCATCCGCAACTGATTGCTATTTCATTGTTGCTTGCCAAACTCATTTTCATGTAGAAAAAGAAAATGCTTTGAACGCGTTGGTTGGGCTGGAGATTGAAGGACATCTCTCAAGGGTTTGTTTGCTCTTTGTAAATGTGCTAGCACGCATCCTGGTGATCTGAAATAGCAAAGCATTTGCTCTCTGCTCAGTATTCATGCTCTCTCTCTCTCTCTCTCATGCCTTCTTGTCTTGGCATGCTCCTCATCAGGATGTTCCCATGCCCTCTGCCTGCCTCCTGTCCTGTATCTTTAATGCATGGAGTTAGATCAAATGTTACCCTTTCATTTCCTTTTTTTCGGAATCGTACACAAGTTCATGACTCTTACAGTCTTTCCTCTCCTTTGTATCCCCTCTGTATCTCTCTGGAATTTCTCTTCATGGAACCGTTTTGTCAATGTCCTAGGTAAAAGTAAAGGTACATAATGTTTTTCTTCCCCTTAATATCTTTTTAATACTATATAATATAACCAGCTCTTGCATTAAGCTGTTCATGTATATTTTCGTATTTGTGGTTTTACACATACATATACACTTTGTGTTGATTGATTTTTGTGATGTGTGATGTCCTGACAGTATGCCCAGTGGGCTGAAAGGTAGGTGTGAACTGTTGTGGAAATATTTATGACTGGATATGGGAGTAAAATGGATGATCGCTCATGCTGGGGATAGGACATTTTGGGATATTTAGAACATCATGGAAAACATGACTAAAGCTCTAGAACATACACTTGCATTTCTTATGTAGTGAATAAAGCATATTTTCAAATATAATATATGAATAATAAAACATTTTATAACCCCATCCTGCTCAGTGGGACCCGGTGCACCAGCTCCTATCCATAGTGAACACAAAGTGCAGGCATAATAGAATAGTAACACCTGAGAAAGGGTTGCTGAAGCACCAGGGAATGATCCCGCACCTGGCCAATCGTGTACTGACACTTGAATCCACGTCTACACTGATACTTCGGATATAAACTGAATGTCAGTCCATTGCAGGGCTGAGTAATGGTTGATGTTGTAGTGCCAGATGATGATCTTCAACCTGGCCAATCGTGTCTCCATGTGACACCTGGCCTGGCCAGAAGGCATGACCAACATTTGAATGAATACTCCATGTATTTACAGTGACATGTTAGCTTGTTTTATCACCTCAGTGCCCATGTACTGTTGTAACTATTAATACTATTACTATACACTGCTCCCAAATATACGCAGTATATTACTCTTATGATTGAGACTCTGTCAAAGATGGGAGGCTAGAAAGTATTATATGAAGGCCAAGGCCATACATCCCCCAAATTTTTCCACAGGGAGACTTTGGTAGGCAAACATAGCGAATTAATGACTGTATATTTGCCATATTAAGATATGATTTTAGTGCAATCATACATCTTACATTTGAACTGTAATATGCTTCTAATGGACACCTCATTTAAATATGCGTCACTGTTTGTGATGTCGTCTCACAGGTAAGAGCACCGCCTACGTTTGGGCTTTTGTAGGCTTTCTACTTGTGCCAAGTGACTTTACATAGATCTGAAGTAGATTGAGCATTGTTGTTTATTTATTTACTTTTACTTTTCCGTAATTAACTGCCATGTTGAAAATGGTGCCAAGGTCTGGCCGAGGTAAGTCACCGGCACTGACCCTGCAGTTCACTAATCACTCACCACTGCATGCTACACATCGCTGCCTTTTCCACAACACTAGAGTCCAACACAAACACTCTCACACGTGGTAAAATGTGATTTATGTGGATGTGAGCGAAAAACGCTGTGCCTGGTGGAGCAGGTAGGTGCACTTTTATGTCTTTTCTCTGAGCTTCGCTGCTTCTGAATTTGGCTGGCTGGCCAACACAGGGTTCATGCTCTTTAGACTTTATGTTCAGATCACTTCACTACCTTCAGTGTTGTACAGCCCATGTGTAATGGAGGGGCTAAATATAAGTCTTTACTTTAAGGATCTGTGTTTTTAGTTTTGCCCATTCGATTAGCCATAGAAGACTTCTATCCATGTGGCTATATAGGGCTATGAATGATTAACTATTTAATTTTATTACCTATTTAACTTGTAAGAATTTATTTTTTTTGTATCATTGCTACTACAGGAAGATCATGTTCCCCAATGAGTCCAACAACAATTACTTAACAATATATTATACAAATATATTTGTGAACTGCATGTCCAGATGCCACTGTGTAAGCTAATCTGAACACAATATCTGCAAATGTGGAACATTTCTTATTACCTATGCTTACTATAAACATGAATAATTTTCAAAACGTTCTGATAAGAGTACAGGTATATGTCACTTAACATCTTAACGCTCTGTGAAACGGTACATAATCCGATCGGAATGTTCCAAACACCATACTATGTACCAAACTTTTGTAATGTTCTAGTCTATGGGATAAAGTAGTGTGGTATAGACTGATAAAATACTGCACTGATTTCTGACTCGGAGGCTGTGCTGTTGCATGTCATGACAACTGCTGGACCACAACAGTTAATGTATCTGACCAGGTAATATGCAAGTTAAGCAGGTTGATTACCATAATAATAAGACGTACAGTACTGTGCAAATGTTTTAGGCCACCATTAGATTCGATTGTTTTAGCAAAGCTATGGTATATAATAATAAAAAAAACATATGTTTATTTCATAGTCTCTTTATTAGAATGCGAACAGGAAATACGAAAACGCAGAAGGCACTTTTTTTCTGAAAGGATGTTATGCAAGGCACACCTGTAATTTATTTTATGCTAATGAAAATACACATGCATTTTTTTGAGCGATAACTGGGCACACAAAAGACAGAACGATCCTGTCGCTCTGAACGGAGTTCTTAAGCAGTGGATTTGAAAATGTAATGCTCTGCAGCTGAATCCCTCTAATTTGACATGCTCTTCGCATTCGTAATGAAAAGATTCGGCTGAATTAAGCTTGATTTGCCAAGTTGTTTCAAACATTTATGTTTACAAAGGTGTGCAGAGGCACTCCAGTGTTCTAGTTTTGTGCTGAGTATGGGGAGATGTGTAGAAGCTATTTTTGAAGCTTGTTTGATTTAGTACTGTTGCCATTAAGAGCCGTTTGTGGGTGACGCTTGCTCTTATAGACTGCGGCCATCCATTTTACTTTCCATAGTGTCCTTGCTTCTGGCCTGAGGAGTCCAGGTCACCTTGAATAGGCAAGTAGTCTGGTTAAACGTTTGCCCTCAGCTTTGGTATTCATAAAGCTTCATTTTTATGTAACATTAAGTGAATATAAGACAGTTCTGGCTCATATTAAAATATGCAGAGATCAGCGTGGGTGAGGCATGTGGCTGAGAGATTGGGCTTGTCTGCACGCTGCACCTGGATTTCCATCGTTCTTATGCTAACTTGCTCGGGGGGAGATAAAAGATGTGCCGTAGCACGGGTGGCATGCTGAGGGTTGGCCGCCCTAATTGCTGCCATCTCAGATGAAGTGACTCTGAAGCAAAAACTCGCTGCAGGCCCTATACGGCGAGGTGCAAATATGGAGAACGCTGTTTGTATCACAGAATTCTTTACGCATAATTGACGCAGTGGAGTGAGAAATGGTAAGCAACGTGCCATTTTGTTGCAAATCCTCAGGACTGCAGCCGTGTCTGACTCACTGGAACGAGCTAGAAGGCTTTCCGTTTCGGAACTCTTTCATACTGTACTCGTTAGTGTCAAGTCATTTTGATAACGATATACATGGACCTGTTTAAAATCATACAGTAAGCCTGTATCATGGGAATCCAATATCCATGAACACACAGCTGCTAAGCTGAGCTCACCGTCTTGGGTTGCTGCCCCAAATGACCCTGACTTCCACAAGGTGGAGAAGAAAACCTAGTGTGACGTGCTGATCAATACGTATTTAAAATCCCATTATGTCCGCCATTGCAGCACGGATTCCTTGTTAATGTAATTACGAAGGCGAAATGGCCTCTTAAATTACGGCAAAACCAAGCCTTTGATGACTTTCCAATGTGACATCCTCTCAAATGTGCACCGCTGCGTATCAAATGGAAAGAAAAGGAATAATGTCGGTAAGAGGATATCCATAAAGGCACTTGCAGATAACCATGTTTTTTAAATACATTTTTTAAAATGTGTATCAAAAATTGGCATAACATTTTGAATACCTAATAAAGACATCGGAGGTAAGAGATGTAAGAGACGGCAGTTTCTGAGGGCCACGGTTTGAACCCCTAGACAATGTTTCTATATTTTCCTGTTATGTGTGCATCATGTTTCCATGACCCCTTCCTGCATAGGTTTTTCACTGCTCATTTACAGGGGTTCAAAGACATTCTATTCAGGGGCATCAAGAAATGTTTTCAAATAGAAGCCTAAGGCTTAGTCTAATTTGACCTTCAATTCCGAAAGATTTTCAGAAAGATAGGAATGAAATGAAAATGTGCAATTTGTTGTTGCTTCTAGGAAACAAACATTTTTATTTAGGGAGTCCCCATGGTTACAACGCAGATGCAGTCTGACAAATCTTTCATAAAGTCAAGACATTGTTAATGAGACCATCATAAATTGGGGATTACCTGTAGACTTTATAGACCCTGTTTTAGAGGACAGCAGAGATATCATTCTTCTATTCAAAATAAATATGTAAAAAATAAAATACATTTATATTACAATACGACAAGGCATATAAATAATGAATCCAATAACATAAGTGTAGTGTTTTCAACAAGGATGTTGGTGACACCGAGTTAAAGCACAAATGAAGACCCTGGAGTTTTACTTGCAGCTTGTTTAATTTGTCTTCATGAATATGTGGTGAAAACTGAAATAATATACAATAAACTCAATCTCAACACGCAGAGTAATTACGTACATAATAAAAGTGCATCGCGCTAATTAAGTTCGAGTTTTTAGCAAAAATAAACATCTATATCCAACCACCTTTGTATAAACATTAGATACTGGAACTTACGGCATTCCTGCCTGATAATGCAGCGTGGATGGCATCTGATTAAGTTTCCATACTGATGGAATGAATACAATAGCGGAATTTTCCTTGCTAGCGGGAACCGGAAACCGGAAATACGTCGCCACAAACCGAAAAGTACGGTTTCTTTTTTTATTTTTATTTTTTAAGCGAAAATGGTTTTTAAACCCTTTTTAACTAAACCTCAAATAAATAATTGATTACTGTTCCAAACAACTTGTAAACACTTATAACGTCACAAACATTTTAAATCTTGCTGCGAACTTAATTAATGCCTTAAAGGCAACACAAGGCAAACTATGACATTAAATAATCGTAAATTAAATTAAGTTGAAATCAAAGAGTTGAGTATATACTGTATGTTTTATAGCTTAGCCTAAATTAAACATGTTTTAAACATGACCGGGGCCACGGCTTTTCCTCAATACATTTCCTGTGTAGGCCTATTGCTTGCCTGGGAAAGTTTTATGTTTATTACAGGATTTCCAGTGTAAATGCAAACTATTGTATATTGGGACACCCTAAAATGGGGTGTACCTGTATTTATTGACTTTTTTCACATAGAGAGGAGTACAATACCCCATTGCCTTACATATCCCAGCCTGAAGTCTTGGTCAGCTCCCCCTGGAACAGAAAGGCTTAGCAGGGGCAGTTTGGTGGAGCAGAAATTTGAACCTTTAGTGGTCCAGAGCATTAACTAAGCCACCACTGACCTTCTTAAAAAGCAAAGAGCGTTCCAGTAGATTTTGATCCTTTTCAGAAGTGATCTCAAATTTACTGTATGATAGAAAAAGTAAATTAAAAGGGTTGCAATGTGATCCATCCCAATGGAAAGAAAGGTTATCAGTCTCACCTCTCAGTATATACAGCACTTCCTCCGTGTAAGTTACTCAAGAGAACAGCTATGAAGCGGAACACTTGCAGTGTTTGTGTCATATTCATTTGTTGTTCGCCTTCGACTTTTTCACATAAGTAGAAAAACAATATTGATGCCTGTGTCAAGTGTTTTTTTTGTGGCTGATTGGTTTGTCTGATGCTCTTGCTCTTATCAAGTCCTATATTGCTGAAAGTAGATTAGCAGCCTTTTATGTGTTTTGAAGATTATCTGTCCTCACAAATACCGAAGCACTCGTGTGGTCGCCTGCAGAAGCTTCAGGCTCTGGAAACAGGCCTGCATTATAAAGCTTAAAAATGGCTGATCAGAACAGGGTTTAGCACATTATATCTTAAACACTTTTTGTGCATTCAACGCCTTGCCTGTGGCAGTGATTATTTGGACATTGCCTCTCATTTTGTTGGGTTCATTGCCATATGTGACCCCATTAAAGCAGCCCTACCTGACAGCAGCAGGACTGAAATGGTTCCACTATTATCTTTTATCTCGGATCATTATTAATTAAATGATTTTCTTATTAAACCCACACAATTAAATAAAAAAAAAGTAATCAGCAGATTTCATTTAGAGGTTTTTGGCTTCAAGTTCTCATTTCAGTAAATGTAATGATTTTCTAATAGGTCAGATTTGCTGCCATGGGGTAGTTTGATCTTACATGGCATTATGCCAGTCTAATTCTAAATGTTTTAATTAGCTTAAATTGATATCAACCCCCTTTTGCGTCTTTAATAATATAAATGTATAACATTTAATGTCCTTATTGAAATGTGCAAATAATGTTAAATCAAAAACTGTAGGGAATGGTTTTGATAAAGTTTTAGATGAGCAGACCAAGGCTTGTTGCAGGAATGAAACTGCAACCACTGCCAGCCTGATGATGATCCAGGGCATGGTTACTTCTGCACCCTTTGTTCTCTAGGGATGTGAACCAGAACCCCAATTATGTTGACCAGGGAATATGGTTGTAACATGTCATTTAAAACTACGTTAAAGGAAACTACTTAAAACGTCTAAATATTTTAAGGTCATATGCAAGAAACAATATGGAGCATGTAGTATGACCTAACCAAAATCGGCTGCAGGTTTTTCCATTTTGGTTGCAGGTGTTCATTTTATCTCAAGTCAAGTCAATTTTATTTCAGTAGAGCTTGCAAAAGATAATTGTCTCAAAGCAACTTTACTAATATCTATGATGAAGCCAAACCACGCTTTGATCCTAGATCCAGCAAGCAACAAACATGAGATCACGCGAGAGGCAACAGATAGCAACCCAACATCCCAGATCACCACACATCTCTGACTTGAATCCCGATCCTTTGCCTTAGTAACCTAATGCATCTCTTCAATCAGTGCATTCAGATGTAGCTCCTGCTTATTTGAAAGCATCCACACACAAAAAAACTGTCTACTTATTTCTGAAAAAGGTCCCCAATTTCTGTTTTATAACTAAAACTATATAACGGAGAATATCAGTATACACATTGGCAGATGGTCTTAATAATTTCACATTCAGATTGCAAACCAAGACGTTAACACGTTATTGTTCGTAGGTGTTCCAAGAAAATTTCAGGCAAGCTGTAGCCCCAACTGTTCAGGAGCTCTGGGTCGGCAATTCTTAACTCATAATCCAGAGAACAGGTAATCATGCCAAATGTAAACAAAATGCAAAATTACCAGAGGTAGTTGAGACGGTGGTTCTGATTAGACTCTGTGAGAACACCAAGTAAGAACAATTAGGAACCTGTAACAGAAATCCAGGGTTAGCTGTGAATCCCGTTTGCCTTGGAGCCATTTCATAAGATCCTAACTAGCCCGCAATGTACTGGAGTTGACACTGGAGTTCAGCAATGTGTTGAATTTAAGTAAGCATGAAAAAACTGTGATGTGGTTGGAGTGAGAGAGGAAAACAAGTGGATGAGGGTTAATTGTGAAGCTGTTGGAGATCAGTTGGCCCCATGAAACATAAGGTCGCCTTACAGTAAACTCTCCATAGATTGCCACACTGTTGTTGCTCATTATTGTGGTTTGATATCAGTCAGCTTGTCCTTTATTGGAGTTGGAAGATTTTGTACCAGTTGTGTAGCAAGGAATTGATTACCCTATAGTAATCACTACTGAGGAATAGGGTAGTATTTAAAAATAATGGGCTGTGGATGCTTTATGGTGGACATAATTAATTCAGACTGCTCACAAGATCTATACCTGGACTCTTGTTAGGGTGTTGTTATGCCTGCTGATCTAGCAGATTTGGTTTTCTTTTGAGCCAGGATATAGAAAACGTACTTAAATTTAAAAAAGGGATTTATTTCATATACTGGATGATATAACAGAGCGATCTGACATCTTACTGGTCAGACATGGTGTATACTCTTATGAGACTGGGCTCCTCTTTGTCCACATTGTTATTTCTCAGGAATGGGTCCAAACTGTGGGGAAACCCTTTAACGAATACATTACATAATAATGGTCTATGGCTAATCTTCTGTGCCTCATATTATGAATATTATTTATTAAAGCGAAGAAGGAATTCTGGTATTCAATGTAGATTGTTTGTCCTTAGTATAAAATACATTGTTACTGTAGTTTAGGTATAGAGCTTTATTTTAAATTCTAATATTAGAATACAATATTAAACTTTAATACATTACCATACAAATACTGTACAGTAAGTGTACAGAGATACAGCTAAATATTGAGTGGCATGCTCTGATTTTTTATTTGTTCAAATTAGTTATAAGTGTACAAAATAGTAATGTATATAAGCAATTAACATAGGAGTGTTATAATTATTAAAAATGGTAATCCGAGTTTTGTACAGTACCATATACCGAAACATCATAGGTTAGGAAGCATCAAAGAGCATCTTTGCCGTTTTGAATATTTAAACTTTTTATAATATTATTTCAAATTGGATTACAATGTAACCTATTGTCATTTATTATAATTATTATAAAACCTCTTTAAACTGTGCATAACTGTATTGGGAAGCTTCAAAATCATTCCAAACATGAAGCACATTTTGAAATTCCACATCTTGACCTTCATCTTATCTATGTAGTAAAATAAAACGTGAAGATCTGAAGAGCTCTTTCACTTTTTTATTATATACTGTACATTTTTTACTGATACCTTGTACCATACTGTCTTCACTTGCATTGGAAGTAAATAGGCATTATTTTTTTTTGTTTTTAGAATGCATATAGCTGTTAAGTTCATAGCTTGTATCTGCCTGGGTCTTGTAGAGTCTCTTTATTTGAACATCAGTAACAAGTGCCTGAGACAATGCAGGAGGATTACCATTTGCGTTTAAACCATTTAGCAAGTGCTTATCCAGAGTGACTTGCAATTAAGCTGAACAGTTGCTTAATTACTCAATAGTGAGAGTTAAGTAGTATCATATGAACTCACAAAATTGTGATCACTAGCCCAAGCCATAACCGTCACGGCAGGCTGAATTGTCCAGGCTATCTCTCGTAGATGTAATGAAATATCCCCTAATTTTTGTGAGCAGTGTATTTATAGACTGCTAAATTGTAGTACTGAATTCAGTAACCAAATTATATGCACTTTCTGAAGGTGTCATATGGTCAGGAATAGATTTTCTTAATGTTTGAAAAGTGGAGACCAGAATTAGAAGATCCCACTAAGACTGTATCCACTGTAGTGTGAAGAGGTGTAGCAGAAGTGAAATTTCTATCCGTATTATGTACAGTCATATGAAGGCAACGAGAAGGGAGACGGATGTTTGAAGGCAACAACTCGACCGAGATGTAATGCGACACAAGGACAGCCGAGCAAGGATGAGCTGGTAGGTATTCATGTGAAGTTCTTCCAGTGGCTGATTTGCGCCCTAAGATGGATAGGTTGGGTAATGTGAGTGACAGCACTCCTCCCAACAGCTCTTCCATTCAGGACGTGGAGGGTCACGGATGGAAGGAGTGATTGCGATGGGACCTGAATTGAATGCACAAAGTCCTGAGAGGCTTTGAGCTGCTCCTGGGCTGATAAAACTCTAAACAGGAGGGGAGTTTTGCATCAGGCAGCTAGGATTAAAACAAATTGTTTGATTGGGATGGACGTTTGCTTAGCTGTCTAGGACGAAATGACTTTGGCATGTAATGAGCCTGCTTTGCAGGTTACTATCAGTCAGAGTTGATAGCTCCTGTTAGCCTCAGCAAGAGACTGACTCCTAATTGTAACTGGCCGACCATTATATTCGATCTGTAGTTTGCAGCTTCACCATATAACCAAGCTCTATGGCCTGCACAGAGTAAACTAGGGAAACAGTGACTTCATCTCTGAGCAAAATTGCAGGAGCAAAATGAGTGATGGTTTGAGCAACGCCTCTGCCAAATGACACTAAATACAATTGAGCTGATAATTTACCTTTTTGTTGAAGATCTGAATTTAAGCTCAGCACGAGTTTCAAAAAAAAGCGCAGAAGTAAGCCGTTGGCAGTGCAGATCGATACAAACCGGATGCAGCAGCTCCCCAGATGAGATGGTCAGATAATAGACGTTGAATCAATGCATTGCAGTTGATGGAGCATGCTGGATGTGGCGATGTAGAAATGTATCCTAGGCAGCAGACCGACGGCCCTGGAGGCAGGGGGAGGAGGCGAGCAGCAACACCTTAGCTCAGCTTGCATATCTGTTTCAATTTCAGCATGAGTAAGTCTGACCTTGGTTATTCTATATCAGCATAAATCTCCCTTGAGTAAAGCAGGCAGTATCTCATTCCCCAGGCGTTTATCTTTGCAGAGTAGGGATTTGTTGTCAGCCAAAATTTTTTGAGTGATTATTTTTACCATATTGTTTTAGAAGAGTAGAAAATGGGAGCGAGTGATTTATTAGGGTCACAGACTATTTGGATACATGACTGAGTGCAATATGTGGCTGAATCCGAAATTAATGCAGAATAACAATGTTGGCCTTTAAAAGAATTAAACTCACCCATACATAAATAAACAAGAACGGGATCTGCAGTCAGTCAACGTCATGTCTGGGCAAGTTACAGGGTTGTACGATTTTCTAAATGAAAAGTACTTAACAATGACTCTCTTGCTCTACTGTTAGCTTGCATGTGCATGAATTTGTCCAGTGGTGTTTTAGTAAGATTCTAGACTTTAATTGACTGGTTGATAGAACATCTGATATGTACCTACATGCTTCGTACTCACTTTAGATACCCGCCTGTAAATGTAAAGGTTAGGTTAAAAAATGGTTTTATGGTCTCTCCCCTAATGCCCTATTCCTAGAATCACCCCTGAACTTAATTATTAGTTGTAGTGACCTATTACACACTAGCCTATGACCATGGCGATCCAGTCTTGAATTCTGACAGCGTCTTTGAAGCTGGATCTGCATCCCGGACAAGGGAACAGGCATATATCAACTGGAGGACAGTGACCTACACGGTTAGTGCCGTTGCCTCACAGCTCCAGAGATTCTTGACGATCCTGATGTGAACCTATGAACCTCCGGATTTGAGGATCCTTGTGAGTTTACTCTGGGCTGGATTGGACCCAAAAATGTCAAATTTGTATTCATCACTCCATAATAAGTCTTTTTGACTGGTCTTCATTATAATAGTTCTTATCATTAACATATCTTAGGCTTTTTACCAGCAGGAAAAATGGTTTATTGGCTCCTACCCTTAAAAAAAGACTATTCCTGATCAAGCTTCTTCAACTTGGCATCCAGATAAAACTGCCAGGTGCTGCAATTTCTGTAGTGCAAGAGGAAATAAATACTTGTGCCTGTAAACTACAGAAACTGTCTTTTTTCTGATTTGTTTTTGAAATACTGCATGTCAACGACCAGTAGTTTCTGGTTGGATTCTAGTAAAGAGACTGAAAAAAGAACAATGACTTCTGATGGACGTTCTACATCTGTCATATAGCTGATGTGATTTGAACATCAAATTCAATTGGGGAACAAACTAACCCCAAACATAATCTAAAACACAGTTGGATTGACTGTGTGCATTGGATCTGTGCTCTTCTTAATGTAAATTCATGTCTTATTTGCAGCATATTATTAAGCAAAAGTTGTAAACGATAAACAAACATATTTGGTTGGAAATCCGTATGGTACAGTGTCCTTGGGAGAATTTGAACTGTTGTGCATTCCTCTTGACCTGCCAAATTTGTAGCGGTCAGCTCCAGTCTGTCCCCGAGGGGCTCTTAGGTTCTCATTAATCTCCAGGCTGCTGTACCAAAGGGTGCAGAGCAATTGGTTAATAGTACTTTGTGAGATTATTATTTCCGCCATTTGACATTTATGAGGCAATTTTATCTCTTGACCTTTATATACGTATTTATATTCAAGCACGCATCACAGACCTAACTGACTACTGATACGTTTTTTTTTTTTTTAAGCAAGTAAACATATGCTATACTACCTTATCCAACCATATGTTGTAGGTTAGTATGCATAAAATCTGCTAAACTTTTCTGAGATTTATGTATTTCTAACTAGCTCACACATTCATATCAATTAAATATTGTACCAGACTTTCATTTGAATATTTTCATTGTCAGTACACCTAAATGATTATTTTTGATCTGCTGGAAACCGGAAGTATTGATAATTCAACAAGAAAAAAATTTGAAAAACTATGAAAAGACACCATGACGTTGAATCTCACGAGTCGTACATTTAGACAAACCATGGCATAAACAATCAATTCTATACGTATAGGCATGCCATGTATCAGTCAGCCATGTATGACACCACACTTTTTTTTGTTTGTGTATTTCTATCGGCAGTGAGAATGATCTACGACTGTAGGATTGGCACGGAGATGGTTTGCATACATATAAAATTTTCCTTTTTCATTTTTTTTATGCGTTTTTATATGAAACACATTGAATGCATACAACATACTGATGAATCTGACACCAATCCAGCGTTTTAAACAAGCTATCAACTGTATTACAGACATTTACAGTTTATCAGTTAGGCACATTCTTATTTAGTAGTACGTTTATATATAACCTATTACCACTTTTCCAGGTGGGATAAATAATTACACACTTCACCTTTTGTATTCATTTACATAATTGGTTGGCTAATTGTTCTGCAATAACATAATCCAGATGTCAACTCTAAAAACATGCACAATGTATATTTCCCCGAGTCTGTTAAATTTGGAATTTAAATGAATGTGCCTTGCCTAATGCATATTTAGATGTAATTGATTTCAGGACACGGATTGGCTGCTGTTAACCCCTTATTAACAAGGAAACCTCTTTTCATTAAATCCCTGCCTTGGCAATTATACCTTTGCTCTAGCAGGGAGACAGACACTTGGTGAGAGCTGTTAGTGAGTGGAACTGCCCTGGTGCAATCTGGCTTCATGTGCTGCCCAGTTGCTGCAACTCTAATTGAGCATTTAAGTTACCAAATGAATTCAGTCAGAGTTGGTTAAACTGAAATCCCAAAGTTCTTTTAGTCTTTGGCACGCATTAGGTTTAAAATGGAGCAAGCCAGTCAACTGTATTTGTTTTCACCAGTGCTAGAGCTTAAGTGACATGAATGCTTGCATAAACTAAAATGGACACCTATTTGTAAGTCTCAGTCCATGTTTTAGGTTTTTTTCACCACAGTAAAATTACAATGTAAAATTCTCCAGACAGTTACTTTAAGTCACTGGTAGTGTATGTGGGGAAAACCTCTCAGATTAAATGGCTCACTCAGAATATATAGCCAATCACCTCTTCATTTTATCAAGCCCTGGATGGGCTAACTGCCACAGTGGCCATTGGCCTGATCATAAGTCTAGCGTGGAGAGAGTCACTTAATCAGCTTGGCTATTGCCAAGACACTGTGGACAGGGATAATTTGTGCTCGTTCTGTTCTCAAGAAACTGGCCTGCAGACCATTATCAGTAAATCACCAGTAAAGACAGATTGAGACATAAAAGAATGGCATACATAAAGTCTGCACTGTGGGATAGGACTGGAAATGGAAACACAGTGAAGTTAAATGAGTTTGCTGGTGGATTCCCTGTAAAATAATTACTGATTAAAATTTTTTCATCCGTGCCATTTTTAACTCCTATCAACTTGTGTTTTTACCTAAGGATGTTTGGATCCACGTGATGGGGATATACAGTGTTTATACGTGTGAAAAAAGCTGCTTGTAGCCGAGCACAAAATGTCGCTTGTCTGCATAGGAGATCCATGGCATCCTAAGCATGTGTGTTTCAGAATTAATCAGTAAAATGATAAAAATGCTGTCAACAGCGTGTAGCTCTCTCTATTAGCGCCTTCTCTGACTGGTTCACCTTGAACTTTTCACTTTCTGCCTAACACCAGATGCTGCCTTTGTCTCCTTTTGCCCTTTCCACCCGCGCAGTCATGTAAGTGCTGAAAGCGCTGACAGCAAAAAACGAAGTATTCCTCATGCATGATGATTTATCTGATATTTTTCTCTTGCACACTCAAACACAAGAACCATTCCAAATGAAAACTCTGGGTCCTAGATCTAGTTCATTAAGTGTTGTAGTAGAAAAAAATGAACCCTTGGAGATCACTCATTACATCTGTGCATTTAAATAAATGATGTAATTCTAAGCAATGCATAATTTTCATTTAAAGTTCCAGTCTGGTTTCTGGTGTTAATAAATGCAATTTCTGCATTCATTGGAATTGTGTTGCAAATTTTAATCCTATAATAAAATCATTTTTGTTGTTCTCATGAAGTAATGACAACAGAAAATATTAAAACAAAGTCTGTCATATTGCAGACAAAGGTCATGATAGCTTATATGCTTAGTTGATTAAAATAATACAACTTCTTTAGTGCTAATTTGTTCTTTATTGCTCATATACAGCAGAGTAATGCCCACTTTAGCGTTAAATCTGCTCTTTAACAAGCTTATTTTTATCTGGACAGTTGTGCCTTAACAACTGATTGGCCAGTAAAGGGATACAACTGTGCCCCAACTGTCTGTCCCAGTACAACAAGTATTCTGGAATAAAGAAGATTTATTGAGAAACAGGAGTCTGCAAGTATGAGGCAAGCAGTTCATGTCCACCAACGTCCTAGAATTTTGTATTATTGGGTTCTCTATATCTAGTTTTAGGTGAAGTGTAAAAATCTGCTGATGTTTTAGGTCACATTTATATTACAATATAAAAAATCTAAAGAGATTGCAAACTTTCCAGCATCACTGCACCTAACATGCATTTTTAGACTCTCTCATCCCATAAAGTTTTATGTTTGGGTTTTATGTATATACATTTATCATTATATGTTCTGATTTTCTTTCTTATTTTAACCCGTATTATCTTTAAGTGCCAAAAGAATGACCAGCATATTGGTTAGGTTGTGCAGATACTTGGAACGGAAGCATATAAACAGTAAAATCCATATTCCATTTTTCCTTACCGAAAGCAAAATCTATGAAGTATTCTAATCTTGTGTCTGCAGAAGAAGATATGCCTTGCTTTAAACCTTGTACAGCCCCAAAATAACTCTGTTTAACTGTACAGCTTAAGTTCAGCTTGAATGATTTGCTTGGGTTAACATTTTTTCGGCTCATACAGGGCATGTTTGTGGCAATACAGTCACTAGTTAAAAGGCACATCAGCACAGATTGCCTACACACTGTGGGTATACCGTAAGTAAAGGCATTATTTCCAATCTGAAAAGGACATATTTATGTATATGTGTGTATTGCTCTGTCTATGCCGTTGTTACATACAAAAACAATGCAAGTAACACTGTAGTATCTTGAGAAACACAATATCCTTTTCAGTTAATCATGCTGCATTCCTACTATAAGAACACTTTCCTTTGGGGTTATTGAAAAATGTAAGTTCAAGGTAAGGCAAAAGTATTAGGTCACACAATGGTAATATTGTAAGCATTTCTAATCACTGATATACAGTGCTGGTTATCCTGTGATTATTACATTACATTTACCCTAGGTGTCAGACATAAACATGGATCTTTTGAACTATAAATGGAGTCTTGAATACTGGTTTTGGACCAGTAACTTGTCACCAGACTCCAGCATTCACTATGTTGCTTTCAGCCCCGAGCCATGACCTCACCACCATGCTTGACTGTAGGCAAGACACACCTGTCTTTTAGTCTTCATGTGGTTTCCGCCACATATGTTTGACACCATCTGAACCAAATAAGTTTATCTCGTAATGTACATTTTACAGATTACAGCCCAAACCACATAATGTACATTTTCCTTTTGAAATAGCCACCAATTTTTGTGAGCAGTATAAATACCTATATACTACCAAACCAAATGTGGCCAAAAGTATTGGGACACAAACTGACATTCCTTAAGGAAGTGCAAATCAAGTTTACTTTGAAATCCAATGGAGTGAACTTTAATGTCTCAGATAGCAGAAATACTCATGTAAAGCAGAAGAACCTGAAAGGGATGCAGTAACTGAGCATTTGTTACTAGCAGCTTCGGTGGCTCATTTGAAACAACATTTCCTGAGGATCTGAGTACAAATCCTGGTTAAGGCTTGCAAGGTAAAATTTGGATGGAACATTTATTCGGTCCAGATTCCTCCCACATTCTAAAAACGTATTCTGTTTAACTCAGTTGCAGGTGCCTCTGAATATAACCTGTATATCTGTTCTGTTACAACCATACTCCAGTCAGAAAAAAAACAGTGATGCTAATGTAATGTTAAATTAACAAACAAATAAATAATATTCTGCAACAGTCTGGCATTTTGTCCATGGTGCATCTCTGCCTGTGTTCAGAGAATTACTGTTTAGGCTCCAGAGCAGGATCAGTAGGTGTGAAACAGGATGCCACTTCATTACTGTCCACCACTGTACATTATGACGCTAAAGACTAACATCAAGCCATAAACATGTCATGGCAGGCATCATTAAATTACAAGTTGCCACTACAGTTTGTGTGCTATTATTTGTAGCGTTGCTGTTATGAGTAATTGGTCTGTCATGTTTGATGCCTTGACAACTTACATTTAGTGTGTACTGTAGATAGTGTGTGTTAATAATGACAAGAATAAAAAGCCGTCATAATAACAGCTCTAAAATTGTAAGGGCTTATGAATTCTGCCATGACATTTGAAAGTGTTTGTCATAGCATGCCCTATAAGAGTATTAGTGGTGTCTAAAATGTGACATACGCCATGTGGCACATCTTACAAAATGTTGTAAAACACACAAGCCTGATATGGGAGTATGACTGCGTGTCATTACAAATTTCTTTGCCATTTCCGATCCTTTTATTTGTTTTTTATTTGGTTTATTAATGTCGTATCAGCAACAATGGCTATTTGTAACAGGAGTTTTAAGAGTATTATGAAGAGACTAATAAAAGTTAGAAAGTTTTGGTTCCAATTGTCAACATGTATGTGCCCATTGCCTTCACTGGAACATCAGATTTATTGGTGGCCTAAGACATTTGCACAGTACTGCTTAAATCAGATATTTTGTCATTATTAAAATATTTTTCTTTCTGTTTGTGTTACGATAGGGTCCCCGGGGAGATCTCGCGAGACCAATCCTGGTCTCTCTAAATCCCCAGGATCCCTATCAGGTTTTTAGACCGGAGCCCTTAATGCAGTATCCACAGACAGACAACAAATACGGAAAAAAAACAAGGAACATTTATTTAACAAAAAACACATATAGCAGGCATATAAACTGAGTAAAAACTTAGTCCCCACACGAGTCCGGTAAGCCCGGAGTCCAGAGTCCCGTTGTGGGGCCCAGGGGCCCACTCCATCGCTGTCCAGGGGTCCGCAAACAGCCTGGATGCTGAAAGTCCGCTGTGGTCCGTTGCTTGGAGGGCCAGGGCGACAGGGTGGAGCTTGTGAGGGTCCCATGGCGAAGGTGGGGGTCGCGGTACCACCATAATGGCTCCGCGCCAGAGGGTCCAGAACAGCTTCGTACCGGGGGCCAACAGCAGCGCCTGTGGGAGCCGGGGGACCGCAGACAAACCCATAAAAATGAAAAGAAAAAGGGAACTAAAAAACGCCTGAACAGAAAAAAAAGTAAAAGGACAAAAAGGGGCAGAAATAAAGGGCGGCTTTAGAGCCACGGACCTAAAGACGGCCGTGATGGCCGAAGGCCCGTTACGACCAGATACCGGGGTCGGCGCCGAATACGTCCTTGAAGCGGCTTCTAGCGGCAGGAGTACGGAAGCGACCCTTTCTGCCGCGGACCCAAATGCGAGCCATTCTGCCGCAGGTCCAGGGATCAGCCCCTTCCAGCCTCGTGTCCCGGGCGCCATCAGCTGCAGGGGAACACGAGCGGGGGAGTCCAT
>JAUZST010023333.1:0-59121 GCA_034779995.1 Parotocinclus haroldoi
GTTTCCATTGCTATGCCGATGACACACAGCTGTATGTTTCAGCAAAGCCAGATGAGAGACATCATCTTAATAAAGTTGATGAATGTGTGATGGACATTAGACAATGGATGTTAAATCATTTCCTTGTTCTTAACTCTATTAAAACTGATAAATCAGTGACTCCATGTGATAGAGTAAAAGATCTTGGTGTAATTATTGACCCCAGTCTTTCATTTGAAGCTCATGAAGACAATATTAGCAGGAAAGCTTATTTTCATTTAAGAAACATCTCTAAGCTAAGAAACTCACTAACTCTCCAGGATGCAGAAACACTAATCCATGCCTTTTTATTGTAATGCATTGTTATCTGGATGTTCCAGCATGTGTTTATACAAGCTTTAGGTAATACAAAATGCTGCAGCCAGAGCTCTAACTAGAACTAAAAAATATGATAATATCATCCCTGTTTTACTTACACTTCATTGGCTTCCTGTTAAATCCTGCATTGAGCATAAACTTCTACTGTTAACAGTAACTAAGCTCTAAATGGTCTCGCCCCACAATATCTGACTGAGCTGTTAGTATATTATAATCCACCTCGCCAACTTCGATCAAGTGCTACAGGTTGCCTACAAGTTCCTAGAATAACGAAAGTTACAGCAGGAGGCAGAGCTTTTTCCTACAAAGCCCCCAAATTATGGAACAGTCTTACAATAAATGTTGCAACTCAGACACAGTCTCTATGTTTAAATCGAGGCTCAAGAGTCAAGCATTCGGTCTGTAGTTCTGATTCCAGTTTTAGTCCTTCATATGTTAACGGCAACAAAGATCATGTCTAATTTCCTCTTTTTTGAGGTTCTCGTTCCAATGGTGACCCTGCTGTGAGAAATGATATCAAATGGAACGATCAGCCATGCCGAAGATTCTCCCTCTCCCATCTCTACATTTACTTAATACATTCAAATCTTTTATATATAATGTTAATGATGTTTATTACCCAAAAGAGGATGGTTTCCTCTCTGAGTCTGGTTCCTCTCAAGGTTTCTTCCTCTCAGGAAGTTTTCCTTGCCACTGTCGCCATTGGCTTGCTCATTAGGGACAAATAGAATTCAATTTGTGACACTTGTTCATAGATCAATGTAAAGCTGTTTTGTGACAATACCTATTGTAAAAAGCACATTACAAATAAAATTTAATTGAATTTATTAATAATCAAAACATAACAGTGACCTTTTGTGGACACTGGAGGCTCAGTTCTGCCTGTTACAGGAATAAGTAAGTGTGATGGAATCAAGAGGCATGTGACACAAATGACCCATCTCAGTATGATCTTTATTAATCCAGTTCTATTGACCAGCAAACCCTATTGTTATGATTGGCCTGAGGCCAAGCCTCGGGGTTGAATTGTTGGGTAATTGGTATGATCCGTTGGGGGGTGAGGCGCCTGAATGAACCTGACAGCTGATAAAAGATGCTGCCCACAAACACACTCACAACACTCACATTGAAAACAGCAAAGAATAGCGCTTGGGGGCGGATAAAGCCCACACCCCTAACACCTATGACCATTGGGATCCTGTTTTAACAGCAGTTTCCCGAGGCCACACTGTTGGTCTGTTATCTGTAACAATAGTCAATTGATAATAAACAAGTTGGTGATGGAGATGACAAATTGCACACACAATGGCCTAAAGCTCATGAAAGCGATAGAAAACGACCATCATAAGCTATGACAAGTTCAGAGCCACCAACCACCTGCAACCACAGTGTTATAGAATGTTTTTTTAGAAGTGTGCCTGGGGATTCCCGAAAGCCGCGAGCCTCATCAGCAGACAAAATCTGCTTTGATATTTCTTGTGCAGTGCTTGTGTGTTATCAGTTCAGTCCAGTTTGGTTCTATCCATGTTGATCTAGAGAGAATGTCTCCCATGGTATGGGTTAATTTTATGTTTAGAATAAGTGTTTATTTCTATACGGTACATGAAATACGTATTTGTTTTAACAAAGAGAAAGGTATATGTAAATGGGATCAGGTACATCCTGATTTGTTGGTCCCCTAAGGATGATACACAGATAGCTTCTGTAGAAATAACAATCTTAAACTTAAGCTAGGATTACTTAATATTAGATAACTTACAAGCAAAGCATAGACTGTAAATGAATTAATCACTGATAAACACTTACACACTCTCTGTTTCTTACTAAAAATTGGATTAGACCAGATTAATATTTAGCCTTAAATTAAGCCTCATCTCTTAGGTACAGTTATGTTAAACACCCTCATTCATGTGGAAAATGGGCAGGATCCACTAAAAATTGCTTTTGAGTCCATTTTAGAATCCATGACTATCAATCAGAATGTGATAAGACTTCTGATCACTATCTCTTAGTTTTCAAACTATATGTGTTGGGAGTTGTGCCTATCCTCACCGAGTGTCGTTACAGAGCAATTGGTGAGGTGGTTTATATCCCATGTTTGATTGGCAATGTGAAGACAAACACCTGAAGTCCCGTTATTACACACCAACGATCGCAGTTTTGTATGCGTCCATTCCAACGCTTAGTCTGTGACATCCCGGGGCTTTTAGTGCCGACGGATGAGTGGGAAACCCCTGAGATAAGCCGGTTAGGGAAATACCAGGGTTTCCCGAGGCTTTTCCTTACTCCTCCGCACCGCTTAGCGTGATTCCGTTCAGTTGGCTGCTCCGTTTAGGACCCGCCCCGAATGCCTTCCTTAGCGCCCTCATGCTTGGGCTCGCCCCTGGGGTTCCGGAGCTCTCTCGCACCACTTGATTTGGGAAGCATCCCAAATCAGCACTTTATCGTGCTTACTGCATGTCTGCCCTCTGGTGCTTTGGTGTGTATCACCGCCAACTCGCACACACGGTAGCTGTAGGTGCCATACCCATTCGGGACGAATCACAGCTGTGTGCTTTCCCCTTTTTGTGTTTTTGTAAGTTGGAGAGCCTTTTGTTCTGCCTTTTTGGTTAACCCTTGTTAAACTATGTTCAATCCTCATTTCAGCATCCTTGGGTCCTCCCTCCAGTTACGAAACAATATGTATCAAATAAAATTCACACTCTCTCTCATTATCCCACTAAGTACGCTATTACTTCTGATTCTCCCACTGAGTTTAATAATAACCTTCCAGACTTAAAATTTAAAACACTTACAGAGCCTGATCATCTTCATCTTGCAACCAGCGAATTACAATACATTTACTTGCTCATGCTAGGGTCAAATGTATTAGAGAAAAAATGTAATATGTTTGATTAATTAGCTGTACTTCAGGACTAGAATCTTTTACCCCAATTACTAATACTGAATTGTACTCACTAATTAGCTCATCCAAAACACAAACATGCTTATTACGTCAAATTTCTACACATTGACTCAAATAATTACTACTGCTTATTATTTGAAATTCATTTCTTACTTTTGGTTATGTACTGTAATTAAATCCCTGATTAAAATAGCCAATACTGACTGTTGTGCGCTGTCTAATTACAGAACAATATTTTGTACCCTTTCTCTCCGAAATCTTAGAAAAAGCTGTCCATCTCTGTAGTTACCTCCAAAGTAACAGTATTTATGAAACATTTCAGTCCAGAATCAGACCCCATCATACTACTGAAACAGCATTAATTAGGGTAATGAGTGATCTATTAATATCTATTAAAATCTATTAATGTAATTTTTTTTTTGTTCTTTTAGCTTTATGTGCATCATTTGACACTTTAGATGATGCTATCTTACTGAATAGGCTAGAAAACACCATAGGTTAAAGTTTCTGGAAGGTTCTTGGTTTAAATCCTATCTGGCCAACCAGTTTGTTTAGATAAATAACCAATGCTCTAAGCTCTCAGAAGTAAGGTATGGTGTCCCTCAGGGGTCTGTGCTTGGCCCACTGTTATTTTCCCTGTACATGCTACCTTTAGGCTCAGTTATTCATTTACATGACATTAGTTTTACTGCTATGCAGATGATACACAGCTGTACATATCAGGTGATCCAAATGATGGCCTCACAATCGGCAAAATTGTGAATTGTTTTAAGGAAGTACAAAATTAGATGTCAGCTAATTTTCATTTACTTAATTCAAATAAAACTGAGGTTATAGTAGTTGGCCCCCAAACTGTAAAAGACAGTTTGGCTACATCTCTCATGCCCAGTCCAACAGTAAAAAAATATAGGTGTTACGCTTGATTCAGATCTCTCCCTTGACGTGCACTTTGGCAATACCACACAAATTGCTTTCTTTCAGTTATGTAATATAATTTTATAGATTCTGAGAAACTCGTTCATATATATATATATATATGTTGAAGTACCGTAATCGATGCTGGATGCTGTAGTAAATAATTTATTCATGGGTTTTAGTACTGCACGTTTAAAGGATTATTGCACATAATCAAAGGAAAGAGATTAATTAAAAATAATTAAGCAGTGTTTCTGTAATACTCTGTATTAATTAATTGAGTAAATATGTAGGGGCTGGATTTAATAAATATGTTGCTGACTTAGACAAGCTGATCAGTGAGGATAGTTCAGTGTTAGTAATTGGGGTAAAATAACCTAGTTCTGATATAAAGCTAATTAAACAGACAGAACTGGTACTGCATCTGGAAGGTTGTTGAATAGATGGGTGATTTTAGGATAATTTAGTTCATTGTCTAAATGTTATCTTATTGTTAAAGAAAGTCATATTACTGTAACTGTTAAAATCATGCTGAACCTCAGTGTTTGTGCTGTTTTTAGTTAATCTGAATATTGTATTAAATAAAAATATAGGATTATTCTTATTTTTCTCTATGAATGAGGATAAATACACAGCTTTAGTTTATTTTTTAAGAGACTTATACTCGTATAAATAAAAAGATAGTGAAAATCTCCAATTTATTACATCGCCACTTGTATTCTATACAGCGAGCACTGCTTTAAAGTACGGTTGTGGTCATTATACCAAGGTGCTAGCCTTTTATCTCAAATATTTTTGACTCTAGCAGGAGCAACTTTATGCAGGGTTGAGTGAAATACAAATTCTAATTAGTTAGTTGCAAGCTCCAGCTGATCAGAATTGTACAGTCTGACAATGAATTTACAGAGATCTTTTTGTTTTTTTAAGAAATCGCGACAGAACCTAAGACACCTGGCCAACCACTGATGCAATCATGGTCGGCCTCGGACACAATCTTAGATATCTCAGTCAGCCTAGGACATCTTCTCGCAGTGAGAATCACATACCTGTGTGTATAACCCACATCTGAGTACATAGACACACAGACACATGCACACACCCACACATCCCTCTTTCAGATCCACCTTTCTGCTGATAAAGGTCTGGCAATTGGTTACACACCCTCAAAATCCAGTCTTAGATCTGATTGGTTTATTAGTAAAATGTTACCATGTTTAGGTGTAAACCAGAATCAGACCTACAAATAAGGGCTGACAGCTTACTGAGTCCAAAAAAAAGAAAGCTGAGGAGGACGATTCGCAGCCAAGTTCCAGTTGCATCTGGACTTTTGTAACTTTTATTTTGGTAAAGTTAGAACTTGCTGGTTGTTTTAAGTTCTGGTAGTGCGTTACTAAAGCTTTACTTACCAGAAATAGAAACCATTAGAATCTTAAAGTAAAGAGAAGGTTCTGAACTTGGAGAAGAGGTTTGAAAGATTGAAAAAGCTAAAATAAAATAGCAACACCATTCACACTGTGAATTAGTCCTGGCTCCACTGGGGAGCGACATTTTTATCATTGATGTAAACATTGTGGCAGCTTTTACATAAATAATTAGAAGAGCAAAGCATAACAGTGATACTAGCTATACTACTATATTGAGAAATTATTTTCTGGTTTCCATTGTGCTTTAATGCTAAATACTAATTTTCTCAATATTTTTGTGACTGAATGACAACACTGCATTAGGGATGCTGATTGTTTTTCATTTCCCAACACTTGATTTCAATAAGCAAAGACTTGGACTAAAAAGACTATCTGTCTTAGTTTATAAACCTACAAAATAAAATACCTCTTTCTCTAGGCAGGAAGAAACTTATATAATATGAAACAGTTGCTGTGCAGCCTGTTTGTGTTTCCTGTTACTGTGGGCTCCAGGGCGCAGTAGTACAGTGCAGAATCTTCTGGTACAGTAGAAGCAATCTCCAGATTCACTTTCTTTTTCCTATTATTTTCACTAAGTCTAATATTCAGTCGTGGATAAGGTGGTTGAGCATTAACAATGTTTTTGCCAGATCTATCAATCAGTAGCAGAAACTCTGGATTTGATCCAGGTTTTTGTCTATACCAGTGGAGATTGTAAGGTGTTCCTTCATATGTGCAGGTCAGTGTGGTGTTGCTGCCTTCAGATAAAGATATGATGGTTTGTTCCATGGTGATGCTTTCATCAGCCTCTGCTATAATGAAATTGCAAGAAAAGTACAAACATATCAATCTGAAATAATTATTTGTATTGAGTGTCTAGAGAAAACATTTTCCTTTGTTAATATTTTACCCCATATAATTAAACGTTTACTCTACATGACTTACCAACGTAAGTAGAAAAAATAAACACAAAGGAAACCAAGATTACATGTAACATGGCTGTTCTCATTGTAAACTCTTGTCTCTTGCATTATAAAAAAATAGTGTTTTAGAGATACAGATACCACTCCCCCCACAGTCACAGAACATACTGAGGTGTGTCTTAAACTGCATACACCTCCTCCTAACGTCTTGTTGTCTGTTCTAATGTAATATCTTACTGTATATAGTAACATATTGAAAGACATAATATAAAGATATAAATATAAATTAAGATATTAATATATATTATGCTGATTTGAAAAACAAATCGTTTAAAGACAGCAATACATCACAATTTTCCAAGCTAATCATTATGCAACTTTTTAGAATCGGGAAGGTCCAAAGTGTCTATTATGCTAAAGTATTAAATATATGACCATTACATTTTAACTTGAGTAAACTTTATTTTAGGCTTAGCAAATGGGAAAGATGAATATTTACTGTATATGTTTACGTTGTTCAAGTTTTCAAAAAAGCTTTAAATGTTTTTTAAAAAAAAACATTGTCAATATGGGGTCACCACATTTTAGGACGAAAAAGCTAATAAAGGTAAATAATTAATTAATTATTTTTCACAAAAGCATCTGATTGACTAGCAGGAATAATAAATATACAAACAAGCATACAAATAGATGAACAGAGGAGGGTGGATTTCAGAAGTCAATTTAACTTTCAATTTTGTCATTTTTATTTTTTTCGCCTTTGAGGGCTCCTTATTCAACACTTCATGACATAATCACTAGTAATAACAATTTATTTTTAGTGTATTTCCTTAGTGCTTTAATGCTGAAGTGTCCACTTTGATGACAAATTACTGGTTTAATTTACCAAAATGCTGTTCCACAAGACTGTATTTTATGTTACTAATGAACCTTTTTCTGCTTGGTATTTGTTCTTTACTGTTTTATTAAAAAATGTAAAATCTTTTTAAAAAAATTTAAGTTATTTATTTATTTTTTTTAAATGCATTCTGTATACATGCTGTATATAATTAACTAATTACTTGAATATGCAAATCCCATATTGTCTTTGATGCAGGTTGGGTGACACATACATGCAGAATTAACTGAGTTTAAGAGTCTGAGGGAAGAGAATTATCCACCAGCACTGCAACAGTAAGCAATGTGGGACTTGCACTGTACTGTCATGTCATCCACTGCACACTTCCTGACATGGTGTTTTACTGGACATCTACACTAACTATACAATCACATCTTTAATGGGGTGAGAAGTGGGTGTGGCCAGTAGCATGGCTCAGTATTATGATATGGTGCATTTTGTTAAGGAAGTAAGACCGTATTTGTTATTGGGTTATCCAAATGAATCCCCAGAACTGACAGGACTGGAACCCAATATGAAACACAGGCCAGCATAAACTAAGGTTAATGTAAAATGTATTAAAAACGCATGTGTAGAGGGAGTGAGTGGGAAACGGTCGATTCCAAGTGTGTATTGTGATTGCCAACAAGTGCAGCCCCAACCCCAAAACCTTTGACCACTGGGCAACTACTGCCAAGTGTTAGGGTTTGGCCTGTGGAATTTGCAGATGAGATCCTATCAAGAATAGCACAGCGGGGCACTCAGGAGCAATCCTTGAGACCATAACACATTCTGCACATGTTACAATAGTGTAGCTTTGTAGTAAAAGAGTGCAGGTCCTAGATTGACCTTCCTGCAGTCCAGACCTGTCTTCCATTGAAAATGTGTTGCACACTGATGAGCAACTAAAGTTGAAAATCAGGCAAGAATGGTAAAGAATTCCACCTGCTGTTATGGGGGTGTCCTGGGGATCTGGCGAGACAATCCTTGGACTCGCCAAGCACTCCAGGATCCCCATTGATTTTAGCCAGAGCCCCAAAATGCAGCACCCACAGACAGATGTAAAGTATAACTTAAAGGAACATTTATTAATCAAGGCAAGAACAGGTCAAGCAGAGACAAAAATAATAATGAGAACAAACAGGAGACCTCGTCCAGCAACCGTGATGGAAAGAGTCCAAAACCCGTCCTGAGGCCAAAGCCTGGTGAGGACCTCGCAGCCGTTGGGAGCGCCAACCTGGCCTCAGACAGAATGGCAATAGAAGCCGTGGGTTAGAACGGCATGTAAACAGAAAGGTAAAGAACGGAAAGAATACACAAAAAGGGAAATAAACCCAGACAAACCATAACGGGAGCTTAATGCAACAGGAACTAAAACAGGACGGAAACATAATGAAACAAACAGAAACGGAGACAATGAGCCGGCGAATACAATCGTGAACACCGGGCTTAAGCAACACCTAATTAAATAAAACTGAAAACAGGTGCACGGAACAAGTGAAGTGACGGTGACTCAAAACGCCAATAGATTAGTACAGGGACGAACTGAATGGCAAGCACAGGACCAACGAAAATGAAAACAAAACACTAAGGGATCAGGGTAAAATAACCAACTGCAGCTAAAAACGAAAATGGGCGCAGAGAGAACCGTAACATCTACAAAGTGTCCTCAGTTCCCTAATGCTAACTGAGTGTTGTTAAATAGAAAGGTGACCTCATGTTTTTTTCCTTCAGCTTATTGTTCTCATCTGCTCACACATTTTTTTCTGCATCTGTTAATATTCACCTATTCCTTTAGGCTTGCTGTTTGTTTTAATTTTGCTTTGTTGTGTGGAGGTATTTGCGTGTTCCAGGGTTCGATTGGCTGAGAACCCACTGTGATCTTTCTCTTCTACCCTATCATGTGCCGCTTTCAAGTCGGAGAGTCACTACCCTTCTCAGGTATCAAAGACACAAAGACCTTCTGTCCATAGCTGGCCAATCAAAACCTCCAGATCAACTGGAGTCAAGTTAATTGTAACAGCTGGAGTGATATGCGCCACTTATGTTGCCTAAGCTCAGCTATTCTACCCTCAGCCTCCTTCGGCACTGGACCCTCCTGTGAACCTGTCTCCATTACCAGTTAAATCCTATTGAATATCACTAGTAAATAATACTATAATACTTTATGAATGCTTTTGACATGCTTTCTGGGGCACCACTGGCTAGTGACCACCTCTGCAACTTATCCCAACAAGAGAGAGAAGCCATGGAAAATTACATCTCGGAGTCTCATTCGTCCTTCCTCCAGAGGTATTCTGGTTACCATCTATCGATGCAGAAACAAGGGCTCTACCATCTTATTCATGACTTTCATAGGGCCAGCCTTGACAGACTTCCTTGATTGCAGAGAGACAATTTGTTGAGGGGCGTTGGAGGGGAATACTGTAAGTACTGTTTGTTTTTGCTTAGCTGCATTGTTGTCATGCCCTTGCATGCTTTTTTCTGCTTATGCTAATTTTTACTCACTTCTTTAGTCCTGTTTTTTGTTTCTGATTTGCTTTAGTCTGTATGGAGGTTTGTGTTGGCTCAGCATGTACCACACCCTCTCCTACCTCCTACCTCCTACCTCCTATGCCACATTTAATCATCTCACAACACCACTCTCTGCTCATATTCCTGAAGATAAATCAAATGGTTTCTCATCCAGTAGTCACTGTTAGGGTTCACTCTGTTTCCGCACTGCTCTTTTTACGGCATTGCTCTTTTTCCCGGTCCCTTAGTCCATTTTGCATATGTTTTCCCCAGCGCGGTGTGTGTGTTGTGCTTACCTCTAAAGGTCTTGATTGGTCCCGGTTCACCTGCTACCACTCCCCCTGTCCTTTAGCACATCTGACCTGGATTCTACCTCATCACCACACTCAGTAAGATGCCAGCTCCAACTATCCAGAGTGCCTGTTTACTTTACACTGTACCTGGCTACTTTAATAGCGGTATTAGCTTTTGCGCCCAATGTTAACTAGCAGCCATTATGTTTGTTTTGTTCGGGCTTCCATGCCATTGCTCGTTCCTTCATACTCACACTTGTCCACACCCCACTTCATGTTCCTGTCAGCCACCCGATTCGCTCTCACCTCCAAGGGAGCCAACCACATGCTACCTGTTCATCTGTCTGTTGCGTTGTACCATCTTCTGGGATTCGCCTCACCATTGGACTTTTTCACTCTATGACATCTCCTGCAATCTGTCAGTGGATCACCAGCTTCCTGATAGATAGACCACAGCAGGTGAGGCTGGGGAAATTCACTTCTGATACACAGTCAATCAGCACTTGAGCTCCACAAAGATGTGTCCTGTCCCCACTGCTCTTCTCCCGCTACACCAACAACTGCACATTAAATGACCCAACAGTTAAACTCCTTAAGTTTGCAGACGACACAACAGTCATCAGACTCATACAAGACGGCGGAGAGTCTGCATATCGGTGGAAGGTTGAACAGCTGGTGCTCTGGTGCTGAACATTTACAATTACATTTACAGTATTTAGCTAACTTAGCTAATTTAGCCCTTATTCAGAGCGACTTTCAAAAGTGCTTTAAGACATTAGTAACATAATCCATTCTTAATAATCAGGAATCTAAACAATAATACACTTCTGAAACTCTGAAGGTTGTGTGTGTGTGTGTGTTTTTTTTTTTAAGAGAAAGAAAGACAAGGTTGGGGGGTTTAGTTGAGGTAAGTGCCACAGGAGCCGCTGAGGCAGTTCTACTCTGTGATCATTGTACCTGTCTTGTGCTCTTTCATCACAATCTGGTTTGGAGCAGCAACAAAACAAGACAAACAATAAAATCAGAACAAAACAAAACATCAAAATTGATGAAAAAATCATTGGTGCTCGTCTGTCCAATGCCCAGGACTTCAAGAACACATCAAGAACCAGAAAACAGGAAGAGAAAATCATCAGAGACCCCTCACACCCTGGACACAATTTATTTCAACTACTTACCTCTGATAGGAGATACAGAACAATGTACACAGAAACTACCAGACACACATTTTCTTTCCTCACACTTTCTTTCATCACACTCATTAACAGCTGATATAATAACACTGGACTGTGAACACCATTGCCTAAATGTTGCACATTACATTGCATACTGCATTTTATTCACTAAGAAATTTCACTAAAAGCACACTAACCTATACTTATAAAAAGCACACTAACCTATACTTACTTATATTTTACATTTTTATATATTATATAGATTTTAAATTACATGTAATTTATATGAAATTATATATATATATATCTGTCCCTCTTGCTCGCGGAACTGCATCAGCCAAACCAATTAAGCATGGTCAGTACGCAGCGTGAACTGGTTTAATTTCGTCCTGGGCGGCTTTTTCCTTCGCCCACGCGAGCCGATAAGGACACAAACGCGGGAGATGCGCTTCCGGTATCGATACGATGCTCGGTAAAGTTAGTCCGCATGCAGTCCTGCTCACAAACCGCAAAAATGTCTCGGAACTCAAGCAATAACTTCCACAGAACGTCACGCTGACTAGGAGTAAGATCCGCACTACTGCGCTGCAACAATTCCCGCAGGATTTCCTCGCGAGAAGGCTCCGCTGTGTCCTGCTCCACACCGGCCGCACACACCATCAACCCGTCGCAGGACCGCAACAACGGAACACGCTGCCAATGAACAACAAGGACGGCTTCACCTAAATCCACTCTGGCCCCTACGGACGAAAGATAATCCACACCTATCACGCACTCTTCGTTAATAGCGGCAACCAGAAACGACCAACTGGACTTTAGTGCCCCCACCTCCACGGTCGCCTGACGACAGCCCGCCACTAGAAGTAACCGCCCCCGTGACTGACCTCAAGCACACGTCTAGTGTCCACTTCACCGCGGTCTCCCGCTCCAGTAACACGCCGCGTCGCACCAAGGAAACCGTAGATCCGGTATCCACCAGAGCCAGCCATTTAACTGCATTGAGTCGACACCGAATCCACAATCCACCGCGACTTTCGACGCGTCCAACGAGCTGCTCCGTCAGGGGCTTTACTGTGTGGAGGTGGGACCGGTCTCTGCACGTGAGCCGGTCCCGTTGTCGTTTCCGGCCGGTTCAGCTGCTCCGCACTGCTGCGCCATGTGACCGGGTCCCACAGCCAACAGATGATCTGCTGCCGCACAGCAGGCTGAGAGTCAAGGCGATCCTCCACGCCGCTGGGGAGCGAGGATGATCTTCGCTCTCTCTGCTTCTTTAACCGCTGAGGCCAGTGTCGATGGAGCTGACAGTCGAACATGGTGCTGGAGCTCCTCTGGCTGGAGTACACGCAGAAACGCTTCAAGCGCCAGGTCATTTAACACACAGAACTGCTGGGCGCTGCGCAAACTGGCACTGCAGTGCCTGGATGAGGGCGTCCAAGTCATGGTAGCGGTCCTCTGGAAGGTCAGAGAACACCTGGAGAGCCGCACCGCATCACTCCATACTTAACTGGACCACCGTCATCTCCCTGCTCCAGCCATGATACTTGGCGAGGATCCGTAGCTGTGCCTCGTAGCTTTCCGAAGCGCTGTTATCGACGAAGCGGGGAAGGTGCAAACGCTGACCTTCTGCCGTGAATCGTAATCCACTGGAACCGTTGTTATCCAGCCTCGTAGCTGCCGGCATACGCCAGGCAGCGCTGTGGCTCCCGTCGTCCAGCGTAGCCACTGCCTCCCGCCAGGCTGCGCTAGGGCTGCCGCCTTCCAGCCCGGCAGCGCAGGGACTGCCATTGTCAGCCCCAGCCAGCTCAGGAGCGCCACTACCTCGTGCTGCATCGTCCTGTGCAGCATCGAGGAAGCTGATGTCCTGCAGACCCTCAGGTCGTGCGGCAATACCCCGCGGCTGGCTGGCTCCATCCGGGGGTATGGGGCAGGCATTATGCTCGGTAACCCAGCCAGTTCTGACACCAATGTAGCGTCGGGCTGGAAGGACGAGGCAGGCGCAGACCAGCTTGGAACATAGCTCTTTATTGAACGTCTCGGTACAGCACAAATACCAGTTCTAACAAGAACTCTTCAACCTGGTGCCGCACCAAGAATGCTGCAACATGGAAAGCAGCAGTCACCCAACACACACAGACAACTTCCACACAGATGGTAGGATACGCTCATTCATTCCACGAAAGACAGCAATGTTCACAGGACAATCTACGCAACTTATATTCCCTACACACAAGGTTTCATGCAAGACAACATTCCGGGTTGCTTAAAATAACCCCACAAAGACACAAATACGCACGTTCACGCCCCCAAGCATACCATATTACCATATTACGTTCAGTCACTCCTACAGCCAGCCCGCGATCACATCAAACAGAACACGGGACAACACATACCAAAAACGGATCAGCGAGTCAAGCAACTATTTGCGGGACCAGAATGGCCCACTTCGAGTTTGACCGTCGCTACAATATTACATAGTGTACATATTACATACAAGTATGTGAATCCTTGCTATCAGTATCTGTTGTGAATCAATAACTAAACGTTATTCTAATCTAAACTCTATCAAGATGTTTTGTGATGGTATCCATGACTGTATTCACATCAAGAAACTCAAGTACACTGTAATACCAAACACTGAATGTTTGATGCATGAAATCAGTTGTACTAACTTAAAAACATTTTAAACAAGTTAAATAACTTTTAAATAATTTATCTTCTCTGTACGATATTTTCTTCTCTTTAATTTACCATTGGGATACTTGTGAAAACATTTTAGGTGAATTGAAATGCAATGTGGTATGCAGCAATTTTCTGAACCTGCAAACTTTCGGCTGCTGACTGCTGTGATTACTGATTTTCTCTTTGGGTGCGATCAACTTTTGAGTGAAGTTCTTCTTAATGAATTAGTGGAAGCTATCATGAAGACTAATGTCTTTGCTACTGTGGAAGGTGCAGTACTGTCTACTGCCAAGCAAAGGAAAACATTTGTGAGATGTAATAACCCTCTGATAATTACCTGCAAATAATTTGCCAGAACAGTTTACTGTAGATTCCAGTGGACACACAGCAGTGTTTGTTCCAATACTACAGATGCTTCAAACAATGATTTAAAATACTTATCTTCTTGATAAAATTCTAGAAAGCAAACCATCACCACCAGGAATGTACATGTCTCATTAAGATGGAACCTATTTACAAAAAATCTGTTATTGTCTGCAACAGGAGATCTGAAATTATCATCACTTGTATGTGGATGACTTTGAATTAACCAATCCTTTAGGCACAGCTAAGAAGCTCTGCAAACTTTGTGCAGTATATTGGTTACTTGCCAATATACCCAGTCGGTATAGGTATAGCCTTCATATCATACAGCTAGCTGGTATGCATGGTAGGAAGTGAAGTCCCTGAGGGAGATGAAGCATGCGGTGTTTTGATGGACCTTAAAGAAATTGTGCAGCTAGTGTTTTCGCCATCTTTTACAAAGAAATCCATCCAGTTCATGACTAAAATAAGACTAAAATAACTGATCACGGTCTTAAAGCGCTGTTTCCAGACTTTAAGCTTCGTCCCAAGCATCATTATGTGGAACACTACCCAGAACTGACAAAGAGCTTTGGGCCTCTTGTTCACCTATGGACCATGAGGTTTGAAGGCGTTTTTTTAAAAGGGTGATACATGTTGCACAAAATGCTAAGAGCGTCTTAACTCTTGCATCAGTACATGATTATCACCTCAGTGCATTGTTATATTTCAGACCCCATACACAAGCCTCAAGTGTCACCTCTGTCATTGTGGCATTTAAGCTCAATCAATCACTTGAGCTAAAATCGTTAGACAAATTGTCTTTGCACCAGACTTCAGAACTAAATGACACAGCATACACTATCGAAGGACATTTGCTGTTAATACAGAAACGATTTAGTTTGATCAGAGACTTTGATGAGTAAAATTCAGAAACATACAACAGCTCATCAACTGTACATGATCATGTTGGGAAGGGTTTTGTAGTTTTTTGCAGCTATCCCTGGCACTGATACACAGTAGTAATTTTAATACCATGAGTTCACAATTTTTATTATTGTTGATGATAAACATACACTATAGCCAAAAGTATTTACTTACTCATCTACACTTTATAGACATTGTCCAGTTCTCATTTACCATATAGCAGCACTTTATAGTTCCACAATTACAGACTATAATCCACCTGTATCTCTACATATTTTCTTTGTCCCCTTTGCCTTGTTCTGTAATGGTCAGGACCTTTACAAGGCCAGCACAGCTCAGGTAGTATTTGGGTGGTGGATCATTCTCAGCACCACTGTGCTGCAGTACTGCTGCAGTTTTAAAAACCTTGGTGTTACTGCTGGCCTGGATAGTCCACCAATCAAAAATGTCCAGTCACCAGCATCCTGTAAGCACTGATCAGGGATTAGAGGATAACTAACACAAACTGTGGAACAATGGTGAGCTGCTTTCTCTGCCCCCCTGGTGGGGCGGGGCCCCTTGGGCTGGGCACCAGCGTCGCTGAACACCTTAGCTGTCTCATGCCACCGAGGTGGGATCTGGGACAGGGTCCCTGGGAGACTTGCCCAAGGTCATCCCCCTGCATATAGACACGCAACCAATGGATCCAGAGGCCTAATTGATCGACGGGTTGTGAGCCCGCAGCCAAAGGTGACCCAGGACAACAGGAACGAGAGCCGAGGGTAAGTCCGGTGGGTAACAGGGCCCCCTAGGAGCTGCCGGCCATTGACCCCACAGACCAACATGGGAGTCGAAAGTCGCTCCAGGGGTAACGCAAGACCTCCGACCAACCCCGTGTCGAGGAAATTGGCAGCCGACCCAGAATCCACACCAGGGTCGCCTTCAAACGGAGGCAGGTGATCAGGGACATGATCGTTGCATGTCTCCAGGGCCCTGTTCCAGTGACATGCCCTTAATTTAAGCGAGGTGCGGACGCCCTCGTGCATCAACCCACTGACGGACACGACAATAATAAATGTCTGCCAAGATGGAGCTGTATATCGTTAATGACACAGCAGCGAACTATGCTGAGGCTCGTTATAATATAGCAGAACCTCCAGGTGTTCACTATCACGTTATTAATAAAAGTGGCTATCGGGATTCGTTCTGTAATGGCAGATGGCTGCGCTGGTGGTGACACGCATGGTAGGAGCTCTAACAGTTGCATTTAAACTGTGTTAACATTGTATATTTCAAATTGTGTACAGTTCATTTTTCAATTATTTTTTTATCAGTCCATGTTTTTATCAGGGTCAAAAAAGAATTTATTTAAACTATTTCAAAAAATTCAAAGCCAATAGTAAGACTCCTCTGAATATCCACTATAACTATCTGCAATATAGGTTGGTTGCGTCCAAAACATATGGACTTTATCTATAATGATCCCATCTATCTAGTAATAAGGAAGAAGCCCATCTTCTGTGAGACAAGGGTCTCTATCCTAATTTTCCTTAAAGACACTACAAGGTTGAAGATGCAGAACTCTTATGTTATAACAGTTAAGTTTGCATAATAGAGATATTTGGCTGTAGAATGAACATCCTTATAGTGAGACAAGTTCTCGTCATACATATTTCTATAAATAGAAAGTTATTAAATTAGTATATTTACATGAAAACAGGTCACAAGCCTCCAATGCATCAAAGATTGTCAACATTTTGTACAGTGCAGCTGGGGATTTTGTTACTGTGGGTGTCAGAACACAGTAGTATATTGCAGAGTCTGATACTGTAGCAGGAGAGATGTGCAGATCCACTTTATCTTGATTAACTTTAGCAGATAAATGTGATTCAGTTTTAGCAATTTCATCTCCATTTGGTAAGATAGAAATAAGAAACTCTGGCTTGGTACTGGAGTATTGCCGATACCATTGCAGACTGGTAACACTACTGCTGTACCTGCAGGACAGGGTAACTTTATTACTTTCAAGTCCAACTTCATTTGTTGAAAGTGGCTCTATAGATTGTGCCATGGAGTTACCTGTAAGAGAGAACAAAGCAAAGTTTTACTGACTTGCGAATATCAGTATTACCTTCTAGACACAGACTATGTCTTGCTCAGAACATTATTAAAAACATTTACACACCCATACACAGCCATAGGTATATAAATATAATGGTAAACATGATGATGGTTCCTGGTTGACCTTGTAGGAAGGATGAAAATGTTTCAAAGCATAATCCACTGTACTTGAAGCATCAATGAAACAACATGAAGCTCCACCTCACTGAGGCACATGAACATGAAAGCATTTTTTTATTCTGATGAGTTCTTGCTTATGTTTTCAGTCGTACTGAGCCTTGGAAACGTAATTCAATTTATCAGAGTAGCTACAGAAGATGGTCTATAAGCAATTTTCTAGATAGATGAAACAGTAAGAGGAATAACAGAAGGATCCATAAAGTCTGAGTAATGTTGTGTTTCTTCTTTTTAAAGAAGGTATTTAAAGATGAGTGGATAAAATTCCTAGTAATTAACAAAAAATCTAATAATTTAAAATGAAATGAAATAAAAACAAAAAGATTGCACCCAGATAAATATTGTGTTGTAAATCTCAGCAAATCTCAGGCAAATTGTAAATTATTACAGATGTGGTCTAATTGGACACTGGGCCATGAGAGGGTTTAAGGATCTCAGGGGCTGGTTTTGGGTAGTGTAGTCCTTGGAGAGATCGTTGACTGCTAGACGTGCCTCCATGTCAAATTTGCCCCAATATGTTGTAAATTCTGCACACTCAAAGTTAGCCAAAGTTGGCATCTCAGCTAGTCCCAGAAATGCTTGATTGATGATAAATGACTGGATAATTGCTAAATACTTGAAAATGGTCTGATATATTATCAAATACTACATTATCAAGTCACAGTCTTGTGTTTTAGTTAATGTTGGTTAGAATGCTAGGTCCCACCATTTATACCACAGTCAAGCATAACAAGTCAAACGTTAAACAGGTACATATCTCCCCCTACAGAAAAAATAATGCAATGGTAAATAAATGTGATATAAAAAAGACATCCTGGATGTCATTAGCTGCCTTATTGAGCACCACCTCCGCCTGTACCTCGACAAATGTGAGTTCCATTTCCAGCGCCTCTCCTTCCTGTGCTAACTCATCTCAGCATCGGCGGTGAAGGCGACCCTCCAGAAGATCACCGTGGTGGCCCAATGGTCCCGGCCCAAGAGCATGAAAGACCTGCAGTGATTCCTGTGGTTCGAATATTTCTTCCACCAGTTCATCTCAGCCTTCAACTCCATCTCATTACCAACCTCCTAAGGGGAGGCACCCGCAAGCTAAACTGGGGCCCAGAGGCCAAAACAGGCATTCATCAGACTCAAAGAGACCTTCATCCAGACTCGTGTTCAGGCATCCAGATCCGGAGCTCTCCTTTGTACTGGACGTTGATGCGTTCAACAAAAGGATTTTTAGAAATGTTGGCCAACTGAAAAGTGTGAACATGAAAATTATGAGCATGTACAGCACTTAATACTTGGTCAGGCTCCTTTTGCATCAATTACTGCATTAATGCGGCGTGGCATGGAGTCGATCAGTCTGTGGCACTGCTCCTTCAGCTCCTCTGCATTGTTGGGTCTAGCGTATTGCATCTTCCTCTTCACAAAGGTCAGGTGAGTTTGCTGGCCAATCAAGGACAGCGATACCATGGTACTTAAACCAGGTACTGGTGGTATTGGCACTGTGTGCAGGTGCCATGTCCTGTTGGAAAGTGAAATCTGCATCTCCATAAAGTTGGTCAGCAGCAGAAAGCATGAAGTGCTCTAAAACTTCCTGGTAGATGGCTGCATTGATATTGGACCTCAGAAAACAGAGTGGGGCAACACCGGCAGATGACATGGCACCCCACACCATCACTGACGGTGGAAACTTTACACTGGCCTTCATGCAACATGGATTCTTTGCTTCTCCGCACTTCCTCCAGACTCTGGGACCTTGATTTCATCAGAGAACATAAATTTGGACCACTCAGCAGCAGTCCAGTCCTTTTTGTCCTTAACCCAGGCGAGACGCTTCTTACGCTGTCTGTTGTTCAAGAATGGTTTGACACAAGGAATGCGACAGCTGAAACCCATGTCTTTCATGCGTCTCTTCGTGGTGGTTCTTGAAGCGCTGACTCCAGCTGCAGTCCACTCTTTGTAAATCTCTCCCACATTCTTGAATGGATTTTGTTTCACAATTCTCTCCAGGGTGCGGTTATCTTCCGTCCCTTCACCTGTCTATTAATGTGCTTAGACACAGAGCTCTGCGAACAGCCAGCCTCTTTAGCAATCACCTTTTGTGTCTTGCCCTCCTTGTGCAAGATGTCAATGGTTGTCTTTTGGACAACTGTCAGGTCAGATGTCTTCCCCATGATTGTCTAGCCTTTAGAACAAGACTGAGAGATCATTTAAAGGCCTTTGCAGGTGTTTTGAGTTAATCAGCTGATTAGTGTGGCACCAGGTGTTTTCTATATTGGAACTTTTCAAAATATTCTAATTTTATGAGATACTGAATTTGGTGTCAGTTATAATAATCAAAACTAAAATGAATAAACACTTGAAATATATCAGTCTGTGTGGAAGGAAAGTATACAGTATACAAGTTTCACTTTTTGAATGCAATAACTGAAATAATTCAACTTTTTGATGATATTCTAATTTACTGGCCAGCACCTGTAGGGCATATTTCATTATGGAATATTTCATAATTTTGAGCAGTACAGTTGATGTTAGGTGTTTTTAATCAGTGAGATGACAATCAGATGAGTTGGTTCTATAAAAGTATGATCTTCACAACACACGTTTTGAAATGTTATCATGGTGCAAGAAATGGGTTGAAAAGGCATGAAAAGGGTTACAAAACACATAAACACATAAGACGAGTTTGGACCTAACAAATGTACATTCACACATATTGTCTAACAAGTGAGGAAATGCAAGACCACTGTTTCTCAGCTGAGTAAACCACACCAAAAAGAACATAGTGGCACACATGGCACACATACTCTCACTCTCCTGAGGGACAGGAGGCAGGAGGGTAATCTTAAAAGATCATGAACTCACGGGGTATTAGTACAAAGGAGATGCAGCAGATTCCACCCATGTCGAAATGCAAGTGGTTGCAAAAATCTTAATTGTGTATTAAATGTGTGCTGCTCGCATCCGTATTCACGATTTGTCAAAAATACCTCGGAATAGATTCTCGCCTCAGCTTTCCTAGTACCATGCATAGTGTTATTCCTTTGCTGATCTTTGGACTGTTTTACTCTCAATCTTGTCTGCCGTTTTCAGAAAAAAAAACATGTTTATTTTTAAATATCTCCTAATTTTTGTGTTCGGTATGTTTACCTCCTGTCCTTTTTCACCATTCTGGGTAGCACTGATGCAGGAATACCCTCAACTCTATGATGTTTCCTTGAAGATTCTCCTCCCTTTTGTGTCTATATATTTGAGTGGTGCCAGTAGGAGGGGGTCCCAGCTGCATTGAACCAGCTTTGGGGGGACCAGCTTGCAAAAGGTTAGAAACCTCTGATGGTTCAGGACTGGTGTGGGCTTTCCCTCAATACTGGTGCAATGAATTCTAAATTCTGGAAAACATTCCTATAATAGTGTGGAAGATATTACTGCTATATCTGCTCAACAACTGCAGCTCAAGAAAATGTGACTCACCATTGAATCATATGAATCAACGACCATAGGTCGTTCTAGCAAAGAACGGTTAAAGAAGAGTTAGGTTAATTAAGTTCATTAAGTTTTTTTTTTTTCAAATAGCCAGGTCAATGCCCTGACCATAATTCAATAGACATGTTGAGGAAGCAGTTCATGTGAGGAAACCCAAAAACGGAGTCAGAGTCGATGCTGTTCGGTAAAAAGAAACGAGCTAAACACTCTCCAAGCAGGACCGATCACCCATTACCAGAAATGTTTAGTTGCGGTTTTGCCGCTCAGCCGGGCCACACCAGATACTGTAAGCAAAGGATCGTATTCTTTTTTCACAGATATGTAACTTAGGAACACTTTCCTCAGTAAATGAATGGTAGATGAAAATTTAGAGTCTTTAAAGAAAGTTTCTTCAAAGTACTGCAAAAGGACTGACTCTGTAAATCTAAAATTATTTATATGTTCAGACGCTGTCTACTAGAATATCTGATTTTTCAGGAAATAACTGTTGAGTTGTCTAAAGTTTTGTAGCCACAGAACATACATGGAAAGCAACAAGATTCTGTTTACTGGTATTTCATTTAATATGAAATGTTATATACTTCATAGTGCTTAAATCCAATTAAAATATTTAGCAGAGCAGTAACGTAAGTTCTCAGCTAGGATTCACTGGCAGTTCAAGATTTACAATCAACTGACTTTTTTCTTCACTTCACAATTTTCCATTCACATGCTTGCGTCCATCTGTGGTGGCATGAATAATGAAATCTGATGGAAACAAATCACTGAAAGACATTTTCTTAGTATACATAGTTGGGCATTTGGGGTGGTGCTCGGATAATATTGTAATGCTGTGCTATTTGCACACTGCATAAAATAATTGCACAGTTTAAAAGCTAAAACAGGAATGCAATCCTAAATATCTAGTGACTCTTGTCATTTTACAAATGAAAGTCTCTATTGATCTGACTCTTCAGTTCTCAGTCCAGCTGTGAGTACTTCTCTATATTGCTGTAAGTTTTGTATGCAAGAGAAAAGGGATCTGAGAGCGGTGTATTACGGGGATAAAACTGAGGGTCCCCTATTAACATCAGGTCTGTGTGTGTTGCGGTCAGACACTTGAAGTGAGCTGTAAGAGGGAAGTAGACCAACAAGAATCATTTCCTCTTTCCACAGGTTAATATAAGCAACACATGCCTGACTTTGCTTTTGCAAGTGTGCAGTATCCGCATGCAAGACCCAAGTCATATGGCACCACAAGCACAGCTGCAGTTTAATGAAAAGGTTTACACAAATGGAAATAAGTTTTTCCCCCGAAAGATATATGGGCATGGCTAGAGAGAGAGGTACACACCTGTTGACGAGATGATGTGTCACAGAAACCACTGCATCATACACTTCTTTGGAGGGTAGAATGTTTCCCATCAGAGGAATGCTACAGAATGATAAATAAAAAGAAAGGAACTATGTGTGTTGAATTCAGTTGTTATAGGCATAAATAGCAGTGTTTTATTAGAGAATATTTAGATTATTTGACCTTACAATGTTATTTACATTTCAGAAAGTGAATGATATTTGCTAATATAAATGTTAAAATTATATACCACTGCCATTACCCTGTACATAGAAGTTGTTTTTAGAATTATGATGCTACATATCGAAACATTCATACCATAGTATGGAATAGAATTGTTTGGTTAAGCTGAATATATAGATTTCCACTGTCATTCAGGTAAACACATGCAGTAGGAGTGGCCTGATTGTTGTTGCAATGTACTCTCTATTTTTGTCTGTATGATGCCATTCCCATGGGAACTCATTTTAAGCATTCTTTAACAGGTTTTTCTTGTACACAGTGTCTGAATATACCTTGTTTACAAAAGCTTGGACTGTAAGACTATCAGAAGTCTTGATGAAATAGGTAAATGTAAAACACAGGCAGATTTGGGGTGGGGTGGGGATTTTTTGAAACTTTAAAGAAACTCTTTGCTGCCCAGGCCAGAAAACCTGCTAGATTAAACTCGTTTTGCCCTAGATTCATTCATTTTCAGAAAACACATCCTGATCAAGGTTGTGGAGGCTTACTGGATGCACCCGCTCCCATCTAGCCAGACCACTGCTTTTTTGGTAACTTGGCTAGTTTAAAAAATATTAGGGGGCCAGTGTTCCTGAAGGATATGACCATTAACAAAAGAGAACATTCTTCCAAACGAACTGCAACTGAAGGAAACGACGAAACCTTGATCCCCAGGAGGCTGTCGATACTACATTTTTTTTTACCTTATTGTCTGCACAGTCTGCAATAAATGATGATGAAATCGTACTTCAAACTGCACCTGCGGTTTGCCTTTCGCTTTCGGCAGAGGGTAAAAAACACCGGCTAGATTTGCATTGCGTCACCAACCGGAACATCCACATATGGAAATATGAGAAACAGCCTTTCTTGAAACATGACGTCACGTTGGGTAGCTTATAAATACGGAGTTTCCCAGCAAAGCTGATCGTGTCTTGATCAGCAGCAGAGCGGCATGTCTGCAGTAAACAGGTAGGAGGAAAAAGTATGAGTGAGTTCTGGAACGGATGATCAGTTCCGAACAGACGGTGTGGATTTATGTGATGAGTGTGTAGTAGTCGGTACAGTACAGTACTAAGATGTGACAGTGCTGTGTGTAATGCGTTGTGTCGTAACGCAGTGGAAAGCCCCAATTCGGTCCCTGGCTCCTGGAAAATTTGCAGGCTAAACGCTTCGATGGATTCTACATGATTAACAACGATACATTCCGCATCCCCTGGAAGCACAACTCCAGGAGAGACTGTGGAGACGATGACAACAGAATATTCAAAGTAAGTCAATTCATTTGGTCGTGTTGTCGGAGTCCTAAAAGCATTTACACAAAGTTCTTTTTTTCTGAATGCTGACGCAAACAAAAAAAAACATGCCTGATATCTACATATGACTCATTTTGGGTCTAATAACAAATATACACATACAAGGAGTCACTAACATACAATTCTATATCAATCAGTTGTGCCAATATAAACAGCAATTACCCTTTAAGTAATAACTTAATTAAAGGGAAATTTAGGTCAAGGTGACGATACCATTTACATCCTCTACTGCATTACAGTCTTACCCTGAGCAGAAAACGATATCTCCAATTGAAATTTTAAGCTGGCAATCAGACTTGCTTGTTTATTACTTTGATTTACATTGCATCTTCAATGGCTATAATCACGGAAGACACAAGGGTACATCAACAAATGAATCATGGGCCATTTTACAGTGACCGAGTAACCTAATGCATGTCTTTGGAACATGGGAGGAAACTGGGGTACCTGGAGTAAAACTCCAAACAGGTGGTATAACAAGGTCGGATTTAATCAGGGAGCTGTGAGACGACAGCGCTATCCCCTGGAAAATAGATCACTATTCCTATAGTCTATCTAGGTTTAGATACTGTGATAAAATATTAACAAAATGTGTACATCACAGTGATAAATCGAGGAGTGAGAACCATGAACATTGGGTGTGACTGTATTTAGACAAAGTATTTGGTCGCCTAATTGAGGTTCTCCGTCTGGAGAATTTGTCTTTATAAAAAATGGATTAACATACAGTAATTTTCTTATATGCTTCAGAGGGCTATACCTGTGGTTACGGGTTACCAACATTTACGGTTTTATCCATTTTTTGAGGTGTTTGGGTACACAAATATCCAGTTAGCTAAAGCTACACAAAAGCAATTTGTGAAGACAAAAAAAAGACATTCACTCATTTGTGGCCTGGTCTACTGTGTGCAAAATATGTCTTTATCTATTATTTAAAAAAGGCTACTTGGACATTTCGTTTGTTGGTAAGCTTTAAATAAATGTTTACTATTCAGTCCACTCGGATCTATCCATTGTATAAATGTATGCATACAGCAATTTGCCTTTAGGTTAAAACAACTAACAGGTAAAGTGAATAGGACTGACAGTGTGACACTCTGGGTCCTGGAATGCACATGGATGTTACTTTCACCTAACTAACTTTACTTACCTAACTACCTTTCACCATACTCTGCTTACTTTTTACTTTATATTTACTTCATTTATTCTCATTTACATCTTGTCATCTTTGTTGCTCTGCGTGCCTTCAATTGCCCCTAGAGGATGAATAAAGTTTTCTGTAATCTTCAATAATGACAATGACCTCTTTAAGCAAGCTGATGTTTTTGGCCACAATGCAAAAATGTACAGAAATGGTTTGAAGAACAAAAAGTTCAGTGTATTTTACCTGACTTACAAATGCCCCAGAAATTCAAGTTGTGGGACCTACCTATACAAACAACTGTGATCTATAGAGGACCTGTTAATAACATTGTGGCACATACCCCAGGACATCTTCAGAGGATTTGTGCAGTCCATGCTTTTCCACAGGTTAGTGCCTTGGTTGCACAAACAGGATCTATACAGTTTTGGGCAGGTAGTTTTAATGATATGACTGATCAATGTGTTTGTGTATTTATTTGTGTCAAAATCTAGGCTTAAGATGCAAGAATAGAAATAGGGTAAAGAAAAAGGAGCAAAGCAATCAGAAATACCTATCACCACACATACATTTGAAGAACACCCATACATTTCACTCTATATACAACCAACATCTGAATTCCACTGTTTTTTTGTTTAAGTTAACACAAGGTTAAATCTATACACAGGGTCATCTGGAGACTGGTCACTTACATACACTTAAGTCAATGACAGTTTTGTGTAATCAAGTCTCGACATGCACAGACTCTATACAGAAGAGACTCAGGCTTCTGAAGTCGAAACCTGGACCTTTTTGCAATGCTACCCATCAATCCACCGTGCCGCCCTTCTAAGGAGTGAAAGTGATAAATAGGGTCCAAAGGGGCAGAAGTTGTTAAACAGTATCTCAAGTAACAAGCACATGTGTGATCTGGAGTATAAACAAAATGAGATACATGGCCAAATGTCAAAACTAGCCATCGTATGAAAGAAATTTCAAGAAGAATGTCAAATCACTAACTATTGTTCTCACATGCGGGCCAAAACACATAAGCACCATGCTGGCTTTGTAATCTCCAACATGTGCAGGCATTTCAAGGCACAGAGACAGTAACACCAAAAACAAAGGGTCATATGACCAACGAGAAGGTTAGACCATGGAAGAGTATTAGCAACCACACTGTGCTTCATCCCTTATGAAGATCAATCTCCAAATGAAAGCCTTGGATAATCAATGACTAATGCATTAAGCACTGGTTAGCGTTCTACACATGGGTCAGGAATACTATTGGGTAGTGGCCAGCGTATCCTCGAGACTACCCTGGAATAGATACTCTTCCTTAAGGAAATGAACCACAGCCACATGCATACTGGTTCATAATACGAAAAATACTAGCATGGAATATCTACAAAAGATTCTGTTTTATGGGACTGTGGCACACTAATGGTTAGGGTTCAGTCTCATTTCTGCCATGCTGCTACCATTGGGTTCTTAAGCAAGGCCCTTATCGTACAATTGCTTGGCACAATAATAGGTTATACTGAGGTTATACACTGAGTGGCTCTTCCACATCCCCAAAAGGTACATTTCTGTCCCACTCTCCTAGCCCATAGATGGTTTTCCAGCTTTAATGGAGAGATTGACAGACTTGCACTAAGCATTAACTTCATCACACACCAGTGAAATTAACTGGAAGTGCAACTACATACCAGGGCTCATTGTCCAACATCAGTGCTCGACTTGTGAAGTGATGTTCCATATTCTACTAGAAAACATTCTCAGAAAGGGTGAAACCTGATGTAGCAGTGACGGGAACTCCAAAACCCCATGCCAATATCCATGTTTTGGGATCTTTTGCCTACATAGTATACATATAATGTATTAAATCTACAGTACAATGTCTTTTTCTGGTTTAGGCATGGGCTGTGGCAAGTGGCAAGATCAGTGAGTATCCTTACGACAAGGCAAAGTGGAAGGCCAACTTCCGCTGTGCACTCAACAGCCTCAAACAGTTCAAACTGCTGAATGACAATTCCAAGGATGAACAGAATCCCCACAAACTCTACCGCATCATCTTGCCTGAGAGTAAGCCACCTGTCAGTCCACCTTTTACCAGTTGCTAAATCTCTAACTTTGGCATATAAGAAGATGAGTGATGCCAGTCTTCCTTCACAGACCAAGTGTGTCCAGTCGTTCCCATTAAACATATGTACAGCTCATCCGATGATGGAAGTGAAGCAATGGAGGTACATATCTAAAACTCATGCACAACACTAATCAGGACATAAATACTACTTAAAGAAAGACGAAAAACAAAATTAACACATCTTTCCAAGACACCATCAATATTTCTACACACATTTATATTTGCACTGGTGCTGTGATGCTTATGAAAGTCTGCACATACCATCTTTTTGGATAACAGATTTTCAAATATGTAATGTATTTGCTAAGTAAATGGAAATAGTTTTTGCCAAACTATTGATTTTTGCACACCATTCTAAAACACTAATTTTGGTTTTGTTTTGTTTTGTTAGTGATTGCTTAACAACCAATGTTTATAACAGGAGCAAAGTCTAACGCCATGCATGCTTATCATTTTGTAAACAGCATGATCTGCAAGACCATATGAGTTCTTTGCATTTAGGTCAGCAACCCACAGGTAGATGCTTTATAACACTTTTTTAATACTTTTATACTTTAATACTTTTTTTATAATACTTAAAAATACGTCCTTGGTTATTTCATCTACATATAAACAATTAACATGTTTTTATTTTATTGTATTGTTTAAGAAACTGGTCCCTGGGCAGCATATCAACAGCAAAATCTACCAGTTCCAGATAACTTCTTCGGCTCAGTACCAGCCATGCAGCAGCAGCATTGCCTTATGAGTGATGTGCCTTCTCTAGTACCAGCTTTTGTACAGCAACCCTACACTACAGGTATGCATATATTGGTAAGGTGTTTTTAATGATTTTATTACAACTTAATAAATGCTTTATATTTGACACAGCAGCAAAGAGTCAGTGCTTGTGTTCCCATTAACAGTACTGTGCAAAAGTCTTAGGCCACCATTAGATCGTTGTTTTAGTGATAGTATAATGACCATATATAATTACTTCTTAGTCTCTTTATTAGAATCAAACCAGGCAATCCAGGAAAAATCTATGCAGTATAAAAACACCTGAATATAAAAGGCAGTATGGGATCACCTGGACAGAGAAGGAAATGAAGCCTGGAGATTACTTCAGAACAGTCCGCAAAAGAGGTCAACATGTGCTTAGGTCCATATTAATTCTGTGTACATCTTTCCTGTACTTTCTGTTGGTATCTTAATAACGAAATAATAATTATAAAATAATTATACATTGCCTTTATACTATTGCTAAAACAACAAATTCAATTGTGGCCTAAGACGTTTGCCCGGTACTATATGGATATTTTAACCTAATTTCATTAGATTTGCGGTCAGTAGAAATGTTTAAAATCATTCAGAAAAAACACACAATTCTAATTTTCTAAACAGTTAGAGAGAGTGCTTATTGTGTAAGCAGTCCCTAAGGGCAACCTGTTATCACAAGAAAGCCCCATGACTGGTGCAGGAGAAGCAGAGGGTCTGTAGGACAAAGTAGTCATGTGTCTGGGTTCTGCCTTGCCAGGTGCAAATTACAGGGCCCATTGTTGAACAGAGCTGAGCTTGTGGTAGATGATGCAGACCAGCAGTGTCCTGGCACATACCGCTACAGCAACAACAGAAAAAAAAGAACCCCATGGTAGTGAAATTATTAGCACCACTAAAAAATGTAAATGTTTAAATATTATGATATTTCAATTATCAATTTCAATTATTGCTCCTTAGTGTGTAACCCAAAATGAAATATCCCGTAATTTTTGTAGGCAATGTGTATGGGGTATATATGAGATTGAAAATCCCTTTATCATTCTTCACAATTTGGAAGACCAAAAAGCTTTTAGCACAAAGCATAACAGTGTTTGTTTACTTACAGTAAACAAGTCAAGTACTAATCTAAAAATACATAAGCAGTTAAAATACTTTTTATGCCAGTCAGGGCCATAATGAAAATGTCCCAAAGGTTGATAAGAGTTGGAATTTTGCCAGGAAGTGGTTATATAAGTATAATGACATCACACACAAAGAGGAGAAGTGTCCAGCCAGGAAGAACTATTCATTCGTTCATTTATCCATTATTTTAATACTAGTAAAGGTCATGGGAGAGCCAACAGTACAGGGTGCAAACCCTAGACAGGGTGCCAATGGTGCGGAACTGTGGTGGCCTAGTGGTTGAAGTACTGGATTATGGACCAGAAGGTCCTGGGTTAAAATCGCACTGCTGCCACAGTTTGATCTCTGAGCACCTGTCCCTTAGCCCACAATTGCTTCAATTGTAAGACTGTATGAATTGTAAGTAGCTCTGGATAAGGGCGTCTGCTAAATGACTTAAATGTAAATGCCAATCCATCATAGTTCACATAGTTTCCAATTTTGGAAACATTAGTTAACCTAACACGCATGTCTTTGGAATGTGGGATGAGACTGAAGTGTGCAGAGAAAACCCATGTAGAGACAAAGCTGTAAGCAGCAGTGCTACCAATTAGCCAAATCGCATTCATAGTTGGATTTATGCAGTTATCTGATTGGATTAGGACATGCGATAAAGAGAGATGCATTTTCATAGCATAGCATGTATAACACCTACCTGATCTCAATCAGTTTTCTCAATCTGCACACGTGTAACCCTACACGATTGGCAAGTCCACCTATTCTAAAGACTTGACATTACTTGGCCTCTTTTTCCATTCACTGTGGGATTTTTATTGTGGGATCTGGCATCCCTGGAATTGAATGCACCATAGAATTGCTGGCAGCAACACTTTTGTGAGACTGAAATGCATTTTATACTTGAGAAAATTAGGAATTTCATATTAAAGTTTGAAGTTTACATTACATCCTCCTGTGAGATTATTGACTGAGTTACTGACAAAGTTTGATTTTCTGCAGTCACTGGATTATTAAGTGCAACACAGTGCATGCTTTAAACAGTTGACGAGTAATTGAAAAATGGTTCTCAATTAGTTCATGTTTAAAGAGACACCAAATGTCCAAAAATCTGACCAAGCCAAAACATGACACTGATGGACTGTGATAGATAACCAATTTAGGAATAATCATATAATATGAAAGATTTAACACCTAGACACGTTAGAGATTTATTAATTATATCTTTGTGTAATCACAAGAACCATTGCACTCATTCTTAAGGATGTCATTTTTAAAGGATGCTATTATCTTGTTGGGAGAACAGATAAACGGTGTACAAGAAACATCACCTGATATTACATGGTAGCAAGTCATCAATGCTGGCTTCCGTAGGAATGTGGCCAGGGTGCTCTGGTAAATATCGATGACATCACTAGTTCCCCTGTGTAGCAGGACTATATGGTTGACCAAGAGCTTAACAATTAAACTGTAAGGGGATATTTCAACAACACAGACACACAAACATAACTCCAAATCAACGCATAATCAGATGAACAGGAAATCTGTTTCCCAATCTTTCATTTGATATTTGTGTCTTCTCAGTTCATCAGAATCCAGCCATCCCATATACATATGATCTGGAGATCTCCATTCACTACAGGAGAACAGAGATGCGAAAGGTGAAATGCGAAAGTCAGTTTGTTCAGCTTCACGCACAGTGTGATCAGTGTGATCTGAAGGGGGCGTCTGTGCCCTTTCCCAGCATTGAAGGGCTTACAGACCACAAGCAGATTCAGTACACTAAGCACATCCTGTACAATATTAAAAGAGGTCTGCTGCTAGAGGTGCGCCCCTCAGGCATCTACGGCTACCGACAGGACAAGTGCAACATGTTCGTCAGCACCAGTGATCCAAATGACATGCAGAACCAAACAGAGCCTAGAAAGCTGCTCCAAAACCAGGAAGAGCTGCTGTTTAGCTTTGAAAAGTACAAGAAAGGTAAGATACTGGACGGCCATAGATTATGACCTATAAACCTGCATCCTAAAGCTGGAAATATTACGCCATCTTGGCAAGCTCAAAATTTAGCTGCCTGCAGTTTCACATAGGCTTTCGTTCTTTTTTTCAGATCTCATCGCTTTTACAGAGAACCGAGGCCGCTCACCAGAGTACACAATTTATCTGTGCTTTGGGGAAAAAATCCCAGATGGAAAGCCACTGGATAAAAAACTAGTATTTGTAAAGGTAAAACACACTTTTGCTTTGTCCTAAGTCTCCTTAGTGCTTTAATAGACTACCATTATAAGTGATGATACCAATGTGAGTTTAAATACTCATTATTCTATGGATAGAAGGCCTGGTTTCTGGCGTATACTGTTTGCTATTCATAATAACACTAGCCAAAGACATGCAAATACAGAATAAGACAGATGGCATAAAGCGTGTTTAGCTAGCACATAATATTGCTTGACCAGCAGAGTGATACGATACAGGCTTTGTGTCTTGGAGGATCTGAGCTGATCACCTTTCCAGATGAGTGACTTTTGAAATAAAAATCAGTGCTAATGTAAATTTTTTCCCCTTTTCATTAGGTCGTTCCGCTGATATGCCGTGAGCTTCATAAGTTAGCTCAGATGGAGGGAGCATCTTCTCTCCAAAACGACAGCATTAGCCTACAGTTCTCCCACAACAGTCTGTATGAACTCATCGATGCCACCTTCCCATTACCCATAGCTGAGTGAAGTTGCTACTGCAAGCTACTACTGTCTCTATTCCTTTTGAAAAACACCATTATTGTAAAGCTGTTTGCATCTTTTGGTCTTTTACAGCAGCACAGAACATTTTTAGCAAATGTACCATTATACTTGTGGCAGTGGTTAGCCCTACCGCCTCACAACTCAAAGGTCCCCGTTTGATCCTGACCCTGGGTTCTTCCTGTTAGCATGTCCTTCACGTTCTGGGTTTTCTGGGTACTTTGGTTTCCTTCCACATGACATGCGTTATGGTTAACTGGTGTTTCCAATGTGTTTGAGTGCGTGTGTCCGATGACGGATATGCGTCCTGTGGCACCGGCTAGGCACCAACTTTCCTGAGACCCTGACTAGAAATTCATTCATAAGTGAATGAATGAATCATTATGCTGTAAACATTTACGACATTTTAGCAGACGCCCTTATTCAGAGCGAATTACAACTGATCAAAGATTACAGTCTTACAATTCAAGCAATGGTGGGTTAAGGGACTTGCTTAAGGATCCAACTGTGGCAGGGATTTGAACCCTGGGCCATCAGGTCATGTTAGGAAATGCTAGTGAAAAGCCCTCTTAGAAGAACAAAGGTTGGGTATGGGTATTCACAAAACGTGTCTGTTTAGTGTGATTTCAGCCTAAAGAGAACGTGGGAACGATAGCTTAATATGACTGCACCACTTTTTGCAGCTGTGACCTAGAAAACTGGCGTTTTCAATCAAGCCCTAGTCTTATGCACAGCAATGTTATGTTAATTTATTTATCTTAAGAACTCTGTTATATATACTCTGTTCAAATTGCATTTGTGATGCTTTCTAATTTGTTAATGTAAGTATTATGTAAATATTATGTATGAATTGTAATAAAGTATTACAATTATGTGAATAATGTACTCTTCTTTAACATTGGCCTGACACCTTTACCCAGAATGAGTGAAAGTTTTAGGTTCCAGCCCAAGAACAGACACTAACAAGCAGTCAGAGCTAGGTTTTGAATTCGCAACTTTCTGCTTAGTGGTACATGCAAATAAGTCTGCTACAGCTGTAATCCAACCCTTTTTTCAATTTTATTACATAAATTGTTAAAGAAAAGTATGTACAAATCAGCAGAGTGGATTCTCCAGTTCACAAGGAGAATACATTATAATTCAACAATAAGGCAGCACACCACACGTGGGCATCCACAAGCTGCCGTAGGCATCTATGAGAACACTGCTACTCACATAAGCCTAATGCATGCTGAACAGGTTTTGTTTGTCTACGCCTATAGCGCAAAGTAGTCCCCAAGCACCTCAGTGTTTCATTTTTTCCACGTCCTTAATGAGTTGGAGGAAACAAACAAAAAAAAAACCAAAAAACAAATACCCTACTGAAAGGAATAAGAAATATTTTGTCATCACAAGGACACATCTGTTACTTCATTTAGTAGTTACTCAAAAAAGTAGAATGACGGCGGATTCTCCTATGCTTAAAATTCCTGTACAATGTTAAAACACAACAAACTATAAATGGCAAGGCAACTCTTAACCCTCATTTAACTTTAACTTTCAAAAGTCACAGGTCACAATTAATTACAGATTAGTATTTGCAATTGAGGTGTTAAACATTTGTTATATGGCTTGGGCATGTAAAGTAAAGAAGACATGCATTTGTTCACCTGAAGGGTTGCTAGATGCATGTTCGATGTCTTATACATTTATAGTGAAAGCTAATAAAATGAAAGAAAAAAATACATATTGCTACAAGTCTAAAACAGTCTTGGAAGGCTGGATTGCAGAACTTCCATATCCCCAATCACATAGCTTGACCAACTCATCAGCTAAGAGCATATTTAGTAGTGCGCAAACTGTGCTCGACTAAAGTCCTCATTGTGTACCCCTGGTTTAAAAAAACTGCTTACTAGGGCTAAATTCTGCAACTATACATTCTCTCTATTTTCTCGGAAATAATCATGCGTTTCTTTGCACACTTTTGATAATGGACCAGAATCTGCAGAACCTGTTTTGCATGTAGTTACCAAGCGGCCATGACTGGACCAGGTTCATCATGAAACAATCATCTCACTGTAATTTGCACAAAGCATTGAGTGGAGAAACTGAAACTTTTTCACCCTGGTTTCCTGGTCAGATGATAAAAGAAAGAAAGCTGAGTTGTTAAAACAGTTGGTGTATTAGATGTAGATCCTGCTTGGTTAAAATAAAAATCTTCAGCCAATCCAGCTCGTCTTCAAAACCTAAATACATCACTCTGACTAATCCTTAATCCTGAAAACAATTCCAGTTTCTCCAGGTTGTTTACAGCAGTACAATAGATCACAATACTGGGGGCCTAGGTGGTTCCATTCTAAACCAACGCTTGGCAACGGTGCCAAACATTCTTAAAAGATAAGAATTCAGACATGAAATACACTGGAATACAGGCATGTTGGACATATTTCACATACTGTGTAAACCCACAGGACTGCAAATTATTTCGACCCAACACTGACCAGTAATACACAATGTCAAACGACTGAGATCACAATTCTGACCTTTATAGGTCACATGGTTTCCAGAGAGTTACACCTATTAGAGGAGTGCTTATCATTAGTCAAAAGTTTCATGCTGAATGGAGATCTTTGGGCTTTTCTGCACTCTCCTTCTGCCCCGATTCTTCCTCTTTATGATGCTTTCTAGCATATTTGTACTTATCCACGTATGCCTTCACCAGGTTGGCCACCTTCAATGGGTTAATCTCACCACTTTTGCTGTGACACACCTAGTGCAAAAGAAAACTGAATTATAAATCAAGCCACTGGTGTAAAATATTTACTAGAAGCAAAGTAACACCCAATCCTGAAGAATTTCAGTCATATGATTTATGCTTAGATAACGGATACCTTCTGAACAGCCTTCCGCAAGATCTCTTTGTACTCGTCCTTTGTTATGTCACGTTTCTGATAAAAGGGTTTGATGGCAAGTTTCACCTCCTCGATCGCCCGTTCCTGCATGTGAAGCTTCTTCAAATACTACAAGTCAGGAAAAAAAAAAAAACAGTACAGTCAACCATTTTCAAAACAGTCTCCTGTTTGAAACTGGTCTATTACTAGTGTGGTCAAGCAATTTAAATATTTAATTGTGATTAATCATGTTTGCATGCACATGTCTTTTTAGACTATGCTTCGATAACAAAGGCTTAATTCTTTTACGTAACATTTAAAATCTACTACAGGTAAGTGCTGTTTAATGACCATCTGATCAATGTTCTTGCTTTGTCCTAAACTTTATAACAAAATATAATAGAAAATAAAAATCAGCTTTTAAGTCAGCTGGTCAAATTATAAAAAGGCTTAGCATGTGTATTATATGTGTATTGCAAAAAATATAATTTATGTAATACGTTGAGATTTTATTTACATTTTTTTAGTCTGCATTAACAATTCGTTTAATGAAGAAAGAAGACGTGTGAAATTGAAGAGTTTGTAGTCTGCGTGAAGGTTTAAAAGATGCCAATGACGTGCCTGTTCTGGAATTAGTGTTTCTTCATGTGGACCAATTGCCTCTGAGGTGTGCGTAGCCAGCAAGAAACTTTTATTTATGTTTATAATCTATTGTGCACATTAATAATCTGGTTCTACTGTGCGTGCAATCATTAATCTGTTATTGTAACTGAAGAACCATGGTGTTGGTAGCGTTCCACTCATGTTTTCAGTGGTACAATGCATTTACGTACCAGTTTTCGTATATGAATGTCATCTTATAATATTAAAAAAACCTTCATATTTACGTTAAAGTATAATAAAAAGCATGTAAAAGGAAATTGCTGTCTTTAGAAATGTCGCAGTGTGAACAAAGGTGTGCACATGGGATGGATTGGCTCACTGATGGATGGCTCAGGCTGGGTTACTGTATTGCACCCTTGAGCTGCAGCTTAGGCAATTTATTCCAACCCTGGAACAACCCTAGATGGGGCGCCAATCCATCATAAGGTACACACGCACACACACAAGCACACGCACACACAGTCATGCACACAGTCATATACTAAGGGTCACTTTAGAGACAACAGTTAACCTAACACGCACGTCTTTGGACTGTGGGAGGAAACCGGAGTATCCAGAGTAAACCCACACAGGCACGGGAAGGACAGTCAGACTCCACACAGAAGGGACCCAGGCCACTCCTCCCTGGGATTGAACCCAGGACCTTCTTGCAAGTGGTTGTGTGGCAGGCAAACCACTGGATATTGTGTTTATGCTACGGAATCTGTTAAAGCATAGTAATGAGTAAAGCTGAAAGTGTCAGAAAGGTTTACACTTCTGCTAATTAAACTCTTAACAGTGCTCTATATGGCAGAGAGAGAGTAACAGACCATAACTATGGGTGCCTCAGATGATCAAGTATTAAAAATAAGGTTTAATTGTATTTTTAATTCTTATGCAAATCAACTAATTCTCATTTTGAGAGACCTGATAGTTACTCAAATATTTAATATAAATGTCAATGGCTTTAAGGTAATCTCAGCAAAATTGATAAAAAAAAAATGTACTTCTCTCATGAATTCATGATGCCATAGGAAACCTCATAAACACCTTCAACATTAAACCTTAAACATCTTCATACACACCTTGTCTTTCTGCTGGGGTTCTGAACACTCCTCCTTTAGGAATTTGGATTTTCCCTGGGCCAAATTTGATGCTCCTTCCAGTTCAGCAGGGTTGAGGCTTGTGGTTACTGAATTAGATGCTTCCTGAGCAGCATTTGCTTCCTTAGATATGAAATAAAAACAGGAAGGTTAGAATCACCTGTCAAATTCCCTCAGCATAGAGAGAAACAAGGGAGCCGATTAAAGGTAAAAGCTGTTAAAGACATGTTAAAGCTGCCTCAAGCAATTAATATTTAAAACCCCATTGAAAAGTTGGGTACATAAAGCCTGTCAAGCCAAACATAATTATTAATCACTAATTTAATTACACATTACAATATTGCACTTCGGTGTGTGAAACGGCAACCGACTAAACCAGTTTTGAGTCCTGATGATGTGTTCTCACTAGCTATTTCTGAAGGAGGAGACACACCATCTTGGGATCAACCCATTGCACTTCAACAGAAACCCTTGCCAGCTCTGCAAGGGCCTGGCATCCCATTCAGGACACCCTTAGACTTGCACCCTCTGTTCCACAAGATGGTGTCGGATAGGATTCTCCCCCATTTCGCATGCTAACCACAATTGTCCAGGTTAAGGTCAGAGGAAGGGGGTTCAGAGTCTATACTGGAACTCAGATATGATGAATGGAAGATGACAGACAGCACAATACATTTTATTTCTACTTATAGTGGGGTGCAAATTGAGTGCAAGAACCGTTATCACTCCTTTTTGTTTATCCCTTCATTTTTCACACCTGCTAAATCAAATACAGTGATGCATCAGCCAACAGCAAAAGCTAAGATTCAATCCGGGACAGCAAGCAAAGTTCATAGCAAGTATCCATACTTGTGAACTAGGTACTTTCCTCTATCGTTACTTTGGTTTCTGTCATCTGACTGACCTAAGGCTGTATGGCTTTTCTTAATAAAGTAGTAAGATCAGTGGTTTCTGGTCAGATCTAACTAGTCTTAGAAGTAAATGGGATTAAAAGGAAGTGAAAATATTATGGCAAACCCTATTAAGAGTAATTAAAAATACAACAGTACAAAATTATACAAAAGTGCTTTTAATATACTTTTATAAACATATTTAAGGGATCTGGACATATCTGAATGTGCGTACAAAGGATAGAAAATTAGGGTGAATTATAAATACATTTCCAAGTAGGAATTCCATACATTTCATCAGGACTATCCCAGAGTCTCATCTAAAAGATTATTCATGTCAAGAATCTTCAACTGGTGAATAATTATTGGATCAGATAAAACTTAAAATACTCAACATTCAAGGACTTTTAAGAGGTATTCCAATCATATACTTTTGTGCAATTGCTTATCACGATTGCACCAAGTTCTGCCAGCAGAGCCTTTACTTCCTGTTTAATACCCGAGAAAATCAGATGATATACACAAGTGTGGATAAGCAGTTGCATAGTAAGCACTGTCATCATGGGATCTGCATGTTGTGATAGTGCAGTACAAGCATTTTCTAAAAGTTAGCAATTTGTGAGTAGTTTTGTTTTCCCAGTAGAATATTCACTTTCATTTCCACTGAAAGCCTCCATGCTCACTTTCAGTTTCACTGTACAAGTTCCCGTGCAGACATACTGCCACCCATCGGTTGTCATGTGTATCTGCACAGTCTATCTTAATGTAATAAAATCCAACATATAATAATTTAATAATTTCTATGTTTGTTTGCTTCAATTAGTTTCCTCAACAAATAATTGCACTATTATATCACAAACAGTATGCTGCTCACAAAAACTGGAGGATTTGAACCCTTTTTTGGGACACAGATTTTGGATCTGTTTAGTGATCATGTACAAAGCTCTTTTTTTAGATTGATGTCTACAATTCAACTAAAGAAAATCCAACAATAAGAGCTGGATTTTATCTGAGTGATTGGATTCCTCAGTGCATTTATACACTTGCTCTGATTTCAACTGGTCTATTTTTCAGCCTGCGCATGCTTGCAAATGTAGCCTGAAAGCCGCTAGTAGAGTCAAAAACCGCTGCCAGGTCTGTTCATTTCAAGAGACTTCGCTTCTTTTCAGATTGCTTCCTTAGACCTGGTTAGTCATCTCTTTCACAGGACCTGGCAACCCTGGAATTAAATGCAGCATATGCAAAACAGCTATCAAACCCATTTGGGTTAATTCTGTAGCGCAGGAAGTAAATCATTTAATTAATTAAGTACTAAAGTTTGAATTTTACACCTCATCATTCTGTGTAATATTTGGCTGGTTGTAAAGTAGAAATCCAATTACTGCCAGAATTACGTAAACCAAGAGTTCTCCCATTATCTGATTAGTTCAGTTGACTAGTTCATGTGTCTGACTACTGTGTAATCTGATTTTCTACAGTTTTTCTACAGATTATTAAGGGCATGTAAAACACTGACAGGTTAGGGAGGCATTATCATACCTTACAAGCAGTCTGGGTGAAGGGGAATGATGCGGCTTTGCGGGATCCTTCTTGTTTCAGTTTCATTTTGAAGAGTGCAAGCTCTTGACAGAGGAGAAAAAGCACAACATTTAAACAATTTTGCAACCATGTACCTATGTGTATATGTATTTATTTATTATTACACACACACACACACACACACACACACACATATATAAATAAATACATGCATACATATCACAATTCATCTCAATTTGATTCAAATGACCCCCGTGATCATTTGTAAAGTTTCTAGCTCTAGTGCTGCTCTACTATTGGTGGCTCAGGTGTGTTTATCATACTGTCAACTACAAAAGAGACTATCCACAACAGGGAGCACACACTTCTGCCATAAACTCAGTCTTGTCGTGTATAACTGAATATCTCTTTTAAAAACTCAAAGATACGCATTTATAAAACACACACAAGCAAATCAAAACGCAAGACAGCAGTAAATAGGTTGACCTTACAGACCTAATGTGCTTTTAAACTTGGCTAAGTGAAAGAAAAACGAAAAATATGGAAAGGGATATAAGCTCCTTTAAGGAATAACTCCAACACAGAGTATGGCAAAAGATGCCAGTTTTTCCAGTCAGCTATGTCTAAACTGTTGGGTGTGTATAATCAAAATGGAACGGTGGTAATAGAAAAATGGATGATGCCGTTTCTAATTTTTTAATTATTTGTTTTTCCGAATGTTTTCAGAAAATAATGCCATGCACAGCAAACATCACTCCCTGCGAACTAACCTACATCCATGCTGAAAATATGGCTGTGTCCGAAATAGATGCCAGTTCCCTCATTAGTGTTCCTACTCCCTAACAAGTATTATCTACATATGTCAGCAGGGTTCTCATGAACACACGAGTGGATGAGCCTTTTTTAAAGTTATGTACACACCTGAACTCAATTCTGAATTAAAGGTAATAAAAGCCCATGCTGTTTGTGTGTCGCAGTGTTTGTGTCATTGTTTCACCACTGCGCACTGGACAAGTGTAAATGTGTCTGGCACTTATATTTAGACTGATCAGTCGATCACACTAACTGGTTCCTCTTCACCAGCCACCAGCCATTTGACTGATACAGCTCTACCAGCCACAGTCCAGTTGACAGTTCAACTAAAAATTAACCAAAATTGGTTAATTACAAGGCTAAATCCTACAAATATGTGATTTTAAAATGAAATTTATTTGCAAGAAGGAGAAAAGCTGGACGAAATTCCTCAAAGATCATTGAGCTCAACGGTTAATTCTCTGGGATATTTTACTCCAGCCACCATTAAATCTAGCTTCAAAAGGAATTCACTTACTGCTAATTCTTTCTGCTTGTGGGACCTCTGGTTCTTGAATGTTCCAGGTAACTCGTTTACCCTGTGAGGGTGCCTTGGTGCCTGCCAAAGCTGATACTGAATCTTGCTTTGCACATGTTGCTTCCACACCCATACTGGGCTTGTGCTCTACAGTCTCTGCTTGATCAGTGCCTGCTTCAATTTTTATTTCTTTCTTAATTAAATCCAAGTTGTCAATTAAACACTCAACACCGACATCTTCATCTACAGGGTCCGCAGGTTCCTGTTTCACAGCACATGGGGCATGAAGATATTCTGCTTCTGTGTTCTCTTCCTTTGGCTCTACTGGCAAAACGGTCAATTCACTCTCAGTCTTGTGTTCAGTATCCATGGCAGAACAGGTAGCTGGAGACAAATCGACCAGCATAGCTTTGACAGAAGTTGATACATTGCATGGAGTTTTTTCGGGGCTCCTTTTTTTGTGCTGGACATCCTCTCTTTGTCTCCGGTCTCTTGATGTTGACCTCTTCCTTTTTGACTTACTGATTTCTTTATCCTTGGATTCTGAAGAATACCGATGTGAAGAAGACTGCTCCCGCCTCCTCTCTCTAGACCTAGACCGAGATCTGGACTTGGAGTTTGAGCTGATGTTTTTTTTCTTTTTGCACAATTTTAGCTGTTCTCGCTCCCTGCTATTGTACTGTTCATGCCTTTCATGAGTTTGGGTCCTTTCCCTTGAACTTTCTCCACTGGTGGAACGAGAAGAGTGCCTCTGGCTGCTTGAATGCCTCCGGTCTTGTGAACGGCCCCGGGTTCGAGAGTGCTCTCTCTCTCTCATGCGCCCCATGTCTCGAGATCGCTCCTTCTCTCGCGATTGCCCCCTCTCTCGTGAGTGTCTGGGCTCATTATGTCTTGAGTGAGACTGTAGGTGTACTGGCGATCTAGAACGTGACCGCTGTCTGTCCTCTGTCCGTGAGTGTTTCTTTTTTTTATGAGAGTGTCCAGAGGATTTTAAGGGAGGGCTCTGAGAAGAAGTGACCGACTGCATGCAAGGTGATCTGATTTCTCTCTCCTTGTTCTTGTCACTTGCATCAGAGTTGCCTGCGACCGATGATGATTCAAAAATAAATCCATTTCCCTTTGGAACCTGAGCTAAAGACTTAGACTCTACAAGAGATGAGCCAAGGTCTGGTTCAGTCTTCAACTCCATCTTGACAACCATGTCACTGTGGTGACTAGACGATGAGCTTGACCTTGAACGCACCACGTTTTTGATTAAAGGGCTTTCAGGAGTTCCACTGCACTCTGCATCAGAAATCACAGGGTTCAGACCAGGTGTCAACCCAGTGTTAGGACTTTCTGACTGAATGTGTGTTTGTCTGGTGATTAATTGCTGGGAAGGCAGTGGCCACAAGTTGTTCTTAAGAGAAGTCGGCTCGTTTTTGAACTCCTCACTCATTCCATGACCTTCTTCCTTCACAGGTGAAGACGTCTCCTTAGGCTCTCTTTTAATCTGTAGTTCAGCACCTTCATTTGTTCCCGCAATTTCTGTGTACCCAGTGCTATGAATGTTCATTTCAGGGTTGCCTTTCTCTTCCTCATCTGAGGAATCGGAACCTGTTGGATCAAAGGGATCATAGACCTCACTCTTCACAGTGGTTGGTTTAGCCTGGGAATGAGACAACAGCAACATTTGTCTAGTTTTCTTGTTTTTCTTTTCAGATTCTGCATTCACAGACAGTGATGGTTCAGGTGCAGAAAGTCGACGAGCATGCCACGGGTTTCGACTGCCACTAATGCGAAAACTGATTGTGGAAGACGAGGGTGGCTGTGGATTTGATGCTACACTAGTTGATAATGGTGAACTTGAAAAGGAGTTTGAAAAAGATGATGATGGCCCAGCTTTGTCCACTCTCTGTCTCTGGTTGTCTACTGTCCTTTCTGGTCGACTTGTACTTGTCCCCTGCTGGTCAACAGAATGCTGCCTGCCGTTGTCACCTGCTAAACTTGTCATGGAAGAGTCTGGTAAGTTGCTTCTGTTACTTCCAGTGCTGTTATATTCCAAAGAATTGCTTTCCTTTTTGATCTTTGGTATTTTTGGCAAAGCAGAGACATCTACCCAAACAGGCTTAGGGGGAGGCTTTTTTGCAGGCACTTGGGGTAATGCATTTCCCCTTCCACCAGGATGAGACTCAAGAGTTCCATTTGTAACCCTTGCTGGGTGCTGCTCTCTGGCACCACTGCTGCCCTGCTGTCTGTGCCCATTCCCCGGTGACTGTGAAGCTACCTGCTTTTGCACAGCCCGGGGTGACAAATGTCCATTAATGGATGGCACTGTACGAGAAGCCGGTGGGCAGACTGGTGCAGGAATCAATGTGTCACGACATGGCTGAACAGAACTGTTTGATGAGCTTGTTAAAGGGTAGGAAAAAGGGGCAATATCTGCATTGGATTGGATGAGTCCTGTTCCTATTCCTGTTGAAGTTCCAATTTCTGAAGCTGATCTTGCAGAGACGCTGTTCCTTGAAGAAGGCAAACATACTGAAAAGAGAAAAATAAGAGGTACTATGAGGCACTGATGTAACCACATGCTGCACATTACAAAGCCATGGCTGTGAAAGAAGAGGGCATGAATACTGGACTGACTTGTAGAACGCATGGATAATTTGGAAAGGAAAATGGGACAATGATGACCAATACTGTTGCACATTTTTGCTACATCAACATGCGACATTGATGTCTGCAGGAAATATGGGACAAAAGTAGCACCTGTAACACTAAATCGCTTGGCATCCTCTGTGCTGAAAGCCCAAGAGTGTGGTGAAAAGGAATGCCAATATTACAAAGTGGTAAATGTTTATCGTGACCCTTGGGTTTTTAGATAATTATGTAGCTGTGATTCAAGTGTGGCTCATATTTTGTCAACTTACCAGGTTTGGTGGGTTTGAGGGAACCATCCCTGTTGATAATGACATCAGAGCTGTCCATAAGTAGCAAGGTCTGACCACTGAGGATGCTGCCCAGAAGATCTGAGACTGGTGCAGTCTCAGTTACCTCCTCCACATGAGGAATACTGTGTCCTTGCCTACTAACCAGACATACATCACCAGGGGACACAAATTAATCAGACACACACACATCTAACATCAGGGTTTCTGTTTCATATTACTTACTTGAACATGAATAGTATAAAAAAAAAAACAGGTGTGTCTGGCTAATTACCTAGACATGCCAGCAATAATGGGTCTGGCCACAGGCTGGTGGGAGCGTAATGCAGAGTGAGACAAGCCCCTGTACTTGGCTTCAAGCAGTGAGGAGGGACCAGGAGCCTGCTCTGTCCTTTCATCACTAAAAAAAGACAGACAATTTTCCGTCCTATAAAGTTAGAACTGGCACACTATATTCAAAAAACAATTTAAATAGTATCAGGTCACGTTTTGGAACTGAATGAAAAAACACAGGACAAAGTACAAAATGCAACTTATGTCACAAACTCACTCGCTGGAGCTAAAAATAGCAGGGTCTCCGTAAATGGAGAGGGAGGCTGCTCCAATTTCAGCTCTCATGCTGCTCAGTGTTTGCTCATAGGGGCGGTACACGGAGGGGATGGAAGAGCCACTGGTGAGGTTCTTAAATCCAAGATTTTGCGCAATACGTCCCCGACTTGTGGTCTCCTTTTTTGCCACCTGGAAGGACAAATTGCATCCGATTATTCATTTGTTTGTTTGCTTACTTGTTTTATTTAATGTCGCATCAGCATAAATGGCTATTCACAGTACTAGATACACATACTGGGCCAACTTAGAGTGACCTCTGGACTGTAGGAGGAAGCGCAATACCCAGGGTAATCCAATGCAAACACAGAGAAAACATGCAAACTCCACACAGGAGGAGCTCAAGGTCGGAATCGAACCAAAGATCTCTGGAACTGCTACGTACCACCATGAAGAATTCACTCATTGACTTGATTACAAACCTGATTTCATGAAGTTATCTAATTATTAGATAAGATGTAAACACAGTGCTGAAGTAATGCAGGAGATCCGAAGACATTTTCAGCAGAAATGCCAGTTTACAATCCATTATAGTAATAATGTTTTTTTCTATGTGACAGTGGGGACCTTAAAGCAAGAATATGCAAATGTAAGCAATATTTCTCCCCTCAAGTTTTAAATATCACAGAAACAGCTAAGTTAATGTCATATCTTCTTTTACCCTCTTATCCTTGTGCACATGAATCTAGGTGTAAAAAAAACCTCTACCTCTACTCTATGGAAACTCATCTACATTTTTTCAGAGACAGTGTACACATCGCAAAATGGTTGCAAGCCAAATCTAAAATATCACAAATAATATAACTGACAAATATTAATAGCTGGAGAACTAGCTGAGATTCATGTAAAATTGGTTACAACCTACCAATTTTCTTCTTGATTTCGTCCTTCTTGCTCTGCGCTTCCGTGTCTTTACCTTCTTGGTTGCCGTTCTGGACCCAGCGGCTTTTCCTTGCTTTTTGGATTTCCTTCTAACTTTTAAAACAACAAATTCAGGGTAAAATACAGAATATACAGGATATTTATGAAGTTTAGCAAACAAAAAATATCTTGCACTACAAATGATTGCATTCTGGTTGAAATACCGGTGTAGTAAGAAACGTGTTAGCTACCTGTCCTACGTCTCCTTCGGGGTTGCGGCCGGGTGATGAGGTCCCTCTGGAATCCGCCAGTGTTAATTCTAGTTAGTACAGCATTAATGGTTTCATCCAGCCAGGTAGACTGAATCAAGTTCTGAGGAGCAACCTAATAACAAAAAAAAAAAAGTGTCACTTGTGTGTCCAGCATGCTTACCAATATACACACTATGTGGACACCAACTCAATTCAACTACATCCCAACTTGGTAGTAGTGAGCATGGTTTAAATAGCCAGACACACTTAAGAGATTAGGTGTAAAATCTATTAGTTGAAAGTAAGGTCCACATAATTCTGACTCTGGAGGATCTAGAGTTATAAGCTCAAGTGCCTCCCTGACCGTCAGACCTCCATAAACTGTATCACACATTCACAAACTGCAGAACTTCACTCAATTTGCAAGTTAGTCATTTGTAATACATTGTTATTAAAATTCAACAAATTCACAAACAGTTACAGTGGGCTAAAGGAAACAGACAGCATTTTTCCTTTTAACCCTAACAGCGCAAGAATGTTAAGAGTGCATAAGCATCACAGAAACCTGAGCAGCCGTGCGTGCCTGCATGATGCGGTGTCTGTTGACACTGGCGCGAACCCTCTCGCTGTGTTGCGTACGTGCGATGGCTCGTCCTGGTCTGGACAGTCTCGGCTGAGGACGGCTGGTGGTAGGATGAGCAATGCTTTCATCCTCACTTGCCCCTGAAGCTGAAAACAAAGAACTTACAGTGGATCTGTGCCATTAGGAAGGTGTTTTGTTCATTAAAACAATCAGATTACTGTAGAAAAAGCCTAGTTTTAGCACTGATTAGTTGAAAGTGAAAATGTACAGATTAGTAACAGCAACAGAGACCATAAATGAGGAATTATTAGATCACAAGCCAACTGTGTGATAACGTCACCAAGGATCCGAAATCTTAATGTAACTGCTGTTATAAGATTCATTTAAAAGCTACCAATAGAAGGAGCACATTATCATGACATGTATGGATGCTGCAGAAAAGTAATATCATATTAAAATTAAGTTACAAGTTGCTATTATGTCTTATAAAATAGGACACTTCCAGAGGATGACCATAGTGGCACGAAGTGTCCTCTTTTAAAAAAACAATTTTAATTAAAATACCATGAAAACTAGTAGTTCAGTACTACGCAGTACAATACAGTAATTCTTATCCGTTTATCTTTTACAAAATTTAAAACAGGTTATCAAGACTGCAAATCTCTATTCAGTCAGCAGGTGTTGCAAGGGTATGCTCATACTAGTTCTCTGTCATTCAGACATCAATAACATGTATATAAAACAGACATCCTATGTTAATTCTTAAGACCAAAAAGTCTTAAAATCAACAGACAATGATCAGACTGATGTTAAATGGTGCATACCCATAATTAAACTAGGAAGCAAATGTTGTTTTTGCATAATCATTTTGTAAGGCATTTCCTTTCATTTGCATATTTAGTGTTTTAAAAAATGAGAGAATACAACACAGCAAAGACTGTTATACAATTTTCCCAAGATTTTATGGTGATCACCTCATACAAGGCCGCTGAAAAATCACACCGCTGGAATCTCAGACTGGCTTTAGCTAATAAAAACACAGTTACAAATCTTAAAGATTGCACATTTTGTTCATGCTGTCCATCTCGATCCTAAGACCTGCAGCAGCATGTGTTAATGTGCAAAGTAGATCTGTCAATGTTAGTGCGAGGACACTTTAACTGTGATTCTGAAAGACTAGCTGTGGGCGGTATCCAAAAAGGTCCCCATTTCTATATTCCCTACATACTGTGTATTGCCATCTAATTCCCTAAACACTAGCTACAGCATATTATATAGAATTCTGAAACTTTTTTATAAGGTTTGGCCACAGATGTGCAACACCAGAATCACTAATAAACTGCATATGCAATATATAACCATCACTTGAACGCATTTATTTAATTACTTGTGTAGTTAGCTATTTTAATGGAAAACATGGGAGCAAGCAGAAAATGCAGTTATTAATAGCAAATAATGTGTTCAATTTGGGTGATTAACAAGATGAAATATCTAAATCATCTGACAGCCCTAGCACAAATGTGAAAGATATCCAATTGCATACAATACATATAGTGACCAGATTAGTTCGCAATGAATCAGGTGTCTTTACTAAAAACCACATAGCTTCGACTCTAATCTAATACTTCTGAATAATTTTCATTAACTTTTTTACAATTAGTTCTATTATTACAAAATCCATTCCTATTCAAATAGCAACCAAAGAGGCAAAGACTAATACTGAACTCGTTGCATTCTTACTTTCCCTTATTACTTTGCTGCTTTCCCTACATCAAATCCTAACAGGACTTTAGCTGAATGGTGTATGCTATTTGTACTAACATGAGGTAATACTCATGTCTACTAAGAACACAAAGTACTTGTCACTGTGGAAAAGGGCATCTGCTCAACGCTATAAATAATATTATATTTTGTCTTTTGGGTAATACGTGGTGTATTACTTGTGTGGCTGTTGGATGGGGCACACTGTGGGCAAAACCACTCCTCAACAGGCACGGCATCCAAGGGAGGTGTTAAACACTCCATATGGTACCTTTAACAAGAAAATAAAAAAGTTCAGAAAGGTCTGTGATGAATCCCCAGCTGAATTCCATTACATCCATTGGTTATTATATACATGTTTGGGTCATTGTGAGATATTTCTGATCAAATCTGAGACTCGGAGAGTGTGTTTCCAACCTCCTATATTAAAATACTCCCCTAAACACTGCCATCTTTGAGTATATTTGAATCTTTGAGTATCTTAGACAAAAGTTTAGCACAGCTTCTCACCCGGCGTCGCAGCCATCACACAGTAGCATGCGATCTTCTCGGTCTGATCCACCACACGCCTCGCAGTGGGTGTCCTCCAGAAGTGTATCTACCTCCTGTTCTTGCTGAAGGTCCACTGGCTTCTTAATTGCAATCTGTAAACACACACGAAGAACAGATACAAAACACAGTCAGGACTGGTTCATCAACTGGCATAAGAAAACAGGCAACAAAGAAAAGTGACTTACTGTTTTCTTTACTTCACCACCAAAGCACTTTCTGAGTAAGATGTTACTGAAGACTATCCGGTCCACTGGACAAGAGTTCACTTTCTAGAAAAACATCACTCTCAAAATGCATTAACAACATAACAGCTTGCACACGTTGCACACATAAAACAAAGATTTGCATTAAAAATAATTGCTGTTTTTGTTGCTATCAATGCAGAATCCATCAGATCTTAATAAACAAGATTAAAAAGTACAAAAATACATTCTGTTGGAGCTCACATCAATCAGTCAAAACATTAAAAGCAGCTGCACAATATTGTGTAGGTCATGCTTGTCTGACTAAACCAGACCTTTGGTGCTCAATAGTATCTGATACCAAAATCTTAGATCCTTTAAATTGTCATTTAAGTCCTGTAAGTTGGTGGGGCCTCCAAGGTTTTGGCTTATTTGTCACATATTCTTGATTGAATTGAGATCTGGGAAATTTAGAAGCCAAATCAACCCTTGAACTCAGTCACCTTCCTCAAACCATTCCTCAACCATTTTTAAAGGCCACTGCCATTATGGAATATCGTTAGCGTGAACAGTTACAGGGGTGCTCCTCAATTTATGATGGGGTCACGTTCCAATAAACTCATCACAAGTTGAATGTATTGTAAACAGAGGAGAATAAAGTATACTGCATAGCCTATTATGTTTAAAACAATTCAGAAAAAACAAGGTAAAGCAAGATTGTGAAATTTTAGTTTATATAAACTTAAGATTCCCTTACTACCTGTATGTTGAGAGTTAACGTGTGCATTATCAAGAATCATAAAGAAATGAAACTCACATTTTAAGTATATGTTGATCCCACAGTACTCACCTTGGCCCACTCATGAATGCAGTCCACACAGAAATAGTGGGCACAGTTCTCAGGCGTAGCTACTGGCTGGTCGCAGAACGGGTTAAGGCAGATTGGACATTTCTCTGCATCCTCATCTGAACTTAACCCACCAATGTCAGCTGATCCATTTCCTACCACTCCCTCAATCTCCTTTTCTTCATCTGGATCGATCACACAGTATGAAGACAGATTAAACTCAGAATGGGCATGAGTCAAGCTGTGGCTTAACATTTAAACAACATTTCAAACAAGCATATTTATCTATCCAGAAACATTTAAAATGAGTGCACAAAAATACCACTAGAATAAGAACAAGTCTAGCTTTCTATTTCTGTTTCTATTTCAAATTTCTGTACAACTTCTGTCAAAATTTCCATTATTCTGATTATACTTACTTAGTAATCGTCATTAGTTCGATTCATAATGTCATGTGCCGAAACTGACGAATGCTGATAAAATTTCTCCCTTAAGGAATAAAGTAAATTGATTGAATCCATTCTAGAACCCCAGTAATCCACACTGTGCACTGTATTATATGCATTAATGGAGCTGTATTGTACAGGCTGATTTACAGTTAAGATACAATAAATCCAACCACAAATCCATCATAAGTTAAATGTACATGAACCGATGAGTTTAATATTGGCTACACTGTATAATAGCAGAGTCTATTACTCATTGACATTTGCATCAACGCTGAAACAAGCAATATGTGATCAGCAATTTATCTGAGATAAGATTTTTTTTCTTATTTCACGTAGTTCAAAATGTGTTAAATGTTGAAACCCGTTTTTTTTTTATTTCAGTTATAATAATCAATAATGAAAATGATCAAGTTTGCATCACCCGTATTGCATGTGATTTAAACACACTAATAACCAGTTTCACTCTTTACTTTACGTGGAATTTATATCATTATTTACCATCTTTCACAAAAATATGCATTGACCCTTTCAGATCACGTTACCGATCTTTTTACATTTTTCTCAGCGTGTGTAGTAACTCACACCATCTAAAAATCACTGTTATGTTTATTCTAGTATATTTTGGATTGCTGTCTTATTAAAGTATAAAACCACATTTTATTTTTGGCTTTAGGGACAAAATGTTGTAGTTTCCTATTTTTAAAGTAGACAGCCATGTGAAATGCTAACTGTCTATTTCCCAGAATGTGCAATAAACACACCATTTTACACCATGTCGAGATACAGCACCCACAAGCAATGAACAATAAACAGGTTCCAGGTTCTAACCTTCACAGCCATCTTCCATGTCTTCTTCCTCCCCATCTTCATCCTCCTCATCCAGAGAACCATCGTCATCTTCCGCACTGTCTGAAGCGTCTCCTTGTGAACCTTCTGTATCCTCCCCTGAGTGGTCTAAACATAACATCAAAAATAAGGACAGCTATGCACCGTTTACCGATCATTTGATCAACATCCACTCGCTTTACCAAACGAAGTCTTAGGAACCATAATCAATTATAATGTTCACTGAAAGTTGTTTGTCATAATTTAAGTATTATTGCCTTTTTATTGCCCATAGTACAGTCGTGGCCAAAAGTTTTACGAATGGCACAAATTCTGGTTTTCAATGTTTGCTGCCTCAGTTTCTTTTTAGAAACTTTCGTCAGTATATGGTAGAATGAAGTACACTTATAAGTGCTCCATGTGTTTAACTTTTTGTGACAAATCCACCCAGTTTAAGCAAATACTTTACATTGTTGACCCTTATTCTTTACGACTTCCGCAGTTTGCCTCAGCATGCTGTATATCCGCTTCTGGACAATGTCTCGAAGGACAACGACCCAATTCTTACCTAATCGGTGCTTGGTGTTGATTACAGTTTCTGGGTTTTTGTTTGGCCACCGTCTTTTTGAGGATTGCCATCAGATTGAGATTCGGGGAGTTTCCATTGACCCAAAATTTCCATGTTTTGTCCACCAAGCCACTTGGTTATCACGTTTGCCTTGTGATATGGTGCTCCATCAAGCAGGAAAAAAGCGTTGCCAAATCCTGGATCGTTGGGAGAAGTTGCACTTTGTGAATGCTTTGATAGCAGTCCTTATTCATGGCAGTGCTCTTAAACATTTTGAGCTAACCCATTCCCTGGGTGAAAAGCAGCCCCATACTTGAAGGGTCTCAGTATGCATTACTGTTGGCATTACATAGGACTCCTGATAGGGCTCACCTTTTCTTGCTCAAGAAGTGTGAAGAGGGCTTCATCAGAGAAAATAACCATACCCTAGTCCTCTGCAGTCCAATCCCTGTGCAGTTTTGTTTATATTGAAGAGAAGTTACTTCTTTCTTTGTTCCCCTTCTTGACATCAAGCCATCTTCCAAACACCTTCATTTCTCTGTGCGTTCAGATGCACTCGCATGACATTCCTGAGCAAGCTCTGCACTGGTGGTGACCTGATCTCATAGCAGCATCCTCTAACAGACGGTTCTGACACTTGCTCGACTTTCTTAGGTGGCCTGAAACCTTCTTCACTGCAATTGAAACACTCTCCACTTCCGTCACTGAAATTAAGTTAGCAAGCTATTTTGTAGGCCTAAAAAGCAGTGGCTAGAATGCAGTATGTTGTAATAAGGGCATTTTCATGGCAGGGAATGACTTGGCAATTCAATCAACTGCAATTCACCGGATCACACTTTATAATCTAGAATTAATACAAACTGCCACCGTAGAAACTGATTCAGCGAAATTTGTGAAAATCAAAATCTGCTAAATTTGACCAACACTGTACATGTATATTCTCTTTCACCTATAGCTATGAGGACTGGAACCACCGTAACACTGGCACAACAGTTCAACTAACTAATCTGGGAGGTACTACAACCCACTCAACTGCGAAAGCATGTTTCATAAACTGCTTCACATTCCCTTGTTAAGTGTCAGTTTCATCTGGCTGATCTTCAAGTGTTGTTCGTAATACCGTCAATGCATTGTTTGCTTCTTTCAAACAAAAGTCCATCAAACTATCCTCTTAAATCTTAGGCATTCCTGAAAACAGGTACATAACTGTATTTCCGAGAATTACTGTAAACTTTCATAACTTTAACGCTGTCTATATGGTAGTGTTCCACTTGTAATGTCTTTTTGTGAAAATGCTTGTGGAATTCTAAATGTTTTCTTGTGAAAATGCTCTTTACATTTGCATTACAGTAGCATAAAAAGGCAGTCAGTCAGTCAAACATCCTGTTTCACGGAACATAAGGTGGTCATTCAACGACACGTATTCTGTGAAGTGGCTGCGGATTAAAAACAAATGCACATGAACAATACTGCACCTTCATCAGAGGAAAGAGACGCAGCAGTTCTCTTGCCTTTTCCACGACTCGCGTTCTTGTTGAACAGCACATCACCACCTTCCTCCTCATCCATGACTCAGCATGTAGACCGATGCTGACCTTTTGAGTTCTGGAGTTCTAGACAACTACCACAAAAAAAGGAAATGCAGAAGTTGTTAACACATTAAGGTACAGGAGTTGTTTTGTAATCTTTAGCTGCATAAAAAGCAATGACAAAGCAGTAGAGTCACACTACTAAGCAAACTGCAAAGTTCATTCAGCATGTACAAGGACCAGAAAAGTCCGGTAAGTAACCTTGAGTTAAGCACTGACCCATGAGCATACCCACAATACTCACACAAGCGAGTTGTATAGAGGTATCTATATGTCGCGAGGCTTTATCACTTAGAATATACTGATAACTTCACAAACCGCATACAACCGTACGAAACACGTTGTAAATACGATTACGAAGCTAATGCACTGTTTTAATCGTACAGGATTCTCAATATAGCTAGTATACTGTCAGGCAGCAGTCATTGTTTTGATTCCTCCGCCAGCAGCAAAGACCCGAAAGCAAAGTGTAAAGCGAATAGCAACACTAGCTTGCTACAAACAAAGCATACTGGCATTTCTCGCATAAACTAAACTTCAAAGTGCCACTGAATTACTAAACAGTTTCCAAACAGCGTTCGTACGGTGCAGCTTGCTCTCCAGCACTCGGGCTAATTTTAACCAGCTCGCTATACTCTGCTATAATTAACAGTGAACAGGCCTCTGCTACCTCCTCGTCCGGATCAGGCGGGGTTTTTATTAGCGACAATTGTGTTATTATATCCCGAAACGGTGCAGAGGGGATTGGTGTGTACCTACCCTAGACAGCTAGCTGGGATATTGTTCGTGTATTTACACCACACACACACAAGGTTAACAATTCGGAGAAACTGGCGCTACCGGCAGCAGAAAAAGCGACGGAAATGGCGGCGTGCGCTCCAATCACACTAACGCTCTTAAAGGAACACAGGCGAAATGTTTCTTGTTTAAAAAGTGGAGTTTCTTGTTTAAAATACACATAAGTCACCCCAACACCCAATACCTCAATAGACTATATAAAGTACTTTACCTAGGGAAATACCGAAAATCTTCGATGAAACCTGTGATTAAAATATTGTAATATGAATATATTGAAATATTGTAACTGGCTCCACCTTGTGGTTATAAATGTGTAAGGAGATTTAAGGGAATTTTATATTTTGTTCACAGAAGCCAGTGCTCATTGCACTCCAACAGGCTTGCTGGAACAGCATATTGTGGTCCGGTGTCTTAGCTGGTTGCAGTGCCTGTTTAATAAACAGGAGGTCCTGGGTTCACATCCCAACTGTACCTTTTAGTTCCAGTATTGGAAAACATGCACATATTGTTATAGAAAAACACACTTGCAGGTTCAGAGGCTAACTCAAACTTCCTGCTGAGGCTTAGTTGGTTGGTAGTGAACCTCTACTGAGCAGAAGGTTCTGGGTTCAAATTCCAGCATTTTCTTTTCTGAATTTCAGTATCAGAACTGCAATAAGGTGCTCTAGCGTAGCTGGTTAATGCGCCTGTCTAGTAAACAGGAGATCCTGGGTTCAGATCCCAGCAGTGCCTTTTGTTTCAGTATTGGAAAACACACATACTGTTGTATAAAAACACACTTGTGGGTGAAGAGTCTTGCTCTGATGTCATGTTGTGGCTTAGATGGTTTGTAGTGAATGTCTAGGGAGCAGGAGGTTCTGGGTTCAAATCCAAGCAGGCCCATTTATGCAATTTCTGTATCTAAACACTCACCCTTTGTTTTTAGGATCTCAGTACATGAAAACACAATTTTATATAAATACACACTTGTCGGTTAAGGCCCTTGCTCAAGAAACACAATAAGGTACTGTGGATTAGATAGTTAACGTGCCTGTCTAGTAAACAGGAGATCCTTGGTTCAAATCCCAGTAGTGCCTTTTGTTTGTTTCAGTATTGGAAAGCACACACATACTGTTATATAAAAACACACTTGTGGGTTAAGGTCCGTACTCAAATGTCAGGTTGTGGCTTAGTTGGTTTGTTGTGAATTTCTAGTGAGTAGAAGGTTCTGGGTTCAAATCCCCACAGTTAATTTTATGCATTTCAATATCAAAACATACACCCTTTGTTTTTAGGATTTCCGTATTGGAAAACAGTTTTATATAAACAAGCCCCTGTCGGTTAAGGCACTTGTTCAGAACCCACAATATGATGCTGTGGCTTAGATGGTTAAAGCACTTGTCTAGTAAAGAGGTGATCCTGGGTTCAAATCCCAGCAGTTCTTTTTGGTTTGTGTTTCAGTTCTGGAAAACATGCACATACTATTATTAAAACACACGTTTAAGGGCCTTGCGCAAACGTCAAGTTGTGGCTTTGCTGATATGTAGTGAATGTCTGGTGATCAGAAGATTCTGGTTTCAAATTCCAGCAATGCCTTTTGGTTTGTTTTTGGTTTATATAAATACACACTTGTCAGTTAAGGCCCTAGCTCAGGAAGCACAGTAGGGTGCTGTGGATTAGACGATAAAAGTGCCTGTCTTGCAAACAGGAGATCCTGGGTTCAACTCCCAGCAGTGCCTTTTGATTTGTGTTTCAGTATTGGAAAACACGCACATATTGTTATATAAAAACACACTTATGGTTTAAGGGCCTTGCTCAAACGTCATGTTGAGACTTGGTTTGTAGTGTGTGTCTAGTGAGCAGAAGGTTCTGTGTTCAAATCCCAGCAGGTCCTTCTATGTATTTTAGTATCAAAACACACACCCTTTGTTTTTAGGATTTCTCTATATGAAAACACAGTTTCATATAGAATCGCACTTGTCGGTTAAGGCCCTTGCTCAAACGCCACACTGTGGTGCTGTGGTTTAGATGGTAAAAGCACCTGTCTAGTAACCAGGAGATCCTGGGTTTGAATCCCACCAGTACCCTTTGGTTTGTGTTTCAGTACTGGAAAACACACGCATACTATTAAATAAAAACACACTTGTGGGTTAAGAACCTTGCTCAATAGCAACAATAAGGTGCTGTGGCTTAGGTGATTAAAGCACCTATTTAGTAAACAGGAGATCCTGGGTTCAAATCCTAGCAGTGCCTTTTGTTTCAGTATTCAAAAACACACACATACTGTTATATAAAAACACACTTGCGGGATAAGAGGCTTGCTCAAATGTCATGTTGAGAATTAGTTGGTTTGAAGTAAATGTCTAGTGAGCAGGAGGTTCTTGGTGCAAATCCCAAAGCACAGTGTGGTTCTGTGGCTTAGATGGTTAAAGCGCCTGTCTGATAAACAGCAGATCCTGGGTTAAACTCCCAGAAGTTTCCCATCCCAATCCCATCTGTGCCTCTTAAGTGTATCGGAATACACATATACTTAGATATATGTACACTTATGAGTTAAATGTCTTGCTCAAATAGCAGAACATGGCTTCGTTAGTTAAAGTACTTGTCTATTTAACAGGAAATCCTAAGCTCAAATCCCAGCAGTATCATTAACGCATAAAAGACACATTCAGTATAAAAGACAAAATCAAATCAATCATATTTACCTGTTTCTTCTGTCTTCACACCAGGTCTCTCTTCTAAAGGGAATGACGTTGCCACTGACGAAACTACTTATTGTTTTTTTCTTTTAATAGCACTTTTTATAAATATTTTTTTTGCAAGCTGCCTCCTGCTGAACCCTTGAAAGGTGGAACCTATTTCCACAATTTCTCTTTTTATTTCCACCACTAACCCAGACCCTCTCACTTTCCACCAAAACAAACACAATACAATACTATATATTAGCATAATTTGAAACTACAACTTATACAACAAAAATAATTCAGCTCAGACGAAGGGATCGGATATTGCCAGTGCAATAAAAAACAACTATAGGTTTCTTTCAAACAATATCAACCCCATAAAACCTAACCCTATCCCAAATCCAAACCTTAACCTTAATCTAACTCTAACCCTAGCTCCATCCTACCTATGCCTAAACCTAACCATTCTAAATAGTAGCTTCTGCCTACATATGCCTAATCCTAATTACTCTAAATAATAGTCCCATCCTATCTACGCCGAAACCTAACCACCCTATATAATAGTTCCACCTTACCTATTCCTAAACCTAACCACTTTAAATACCTTTATCTTGTCTATTCCTAAAATCTAATCACTTTATATAATAGCTCCACCTTAACGATGTTCAAACCCACCCACTCTAAAATAATAACTCTACCTTAATTATGTCTAAACCTATGTATATTCCTAAACATTTTAAGCAATAGTCCCTAATAGTGCCTATACATTTGGCTAAGAAAATGACTGTATTCTGTTTTTTTATATATTCCTTATATTTTTAGTACTATTTTTACTTGGAGTTTTAGTCAATTTACTTCACTAATCCTTATTCCGCACTGAGGGAGTGGCAGCACAAATTACCAGAACTATTTAAAGGAACTCATAAACCCATTGACCCAAGTACAAAGATAAGACTCCAACCCTCAGGGGTAACATCAACTTCTGGATTTACTTCCTTTTTTTGCTGTTTGCTGGAGCAACTTTTACCTGGATTCTTCACCAAGGAGAAGGACAAAGGCTACACGCTCTCTCGACAACACTGGGTAAAAGTAAAAGTCGCATTCCCATTGTGGATGCCAAATCAGCGCAGATCAAAATAGATTTACTGTTCTAGCAGACCATGAAGAGGCTAACGTTAGTGAGAGTGCATCACCAAATTCAATATTACAGACACATGGTATACCGAACAAGGCACTCATAAAATCTTTCTTTAAACTCATACAGGCAGAATATCATATACAGATAGTGGAAAACTCAATATGTACAGGTAAATTCCCTACAGGTATGTCCAAACAAGCTCATAAATTTATACAATTTAAAGCCTTCTACACCTAATCAGCATACAACACAACAAAATCATTCAGAACACACTTACTTGGAATGAACATTGACATGCATATACTACAAAAACATTACATGATTTTGCAGACATCCTTATCCAGAGTGAATTACAGTTAAAACAGTTTTACAATCCAAGCAATTGTGGGTTAAGGGCCTTGGGACCCAACTGTGGCAGAGTTGGGATTTAAAGCCTGGACCTTCTGGGCCAAAGTCCAGTACCTTAACCACCAGGTCAACATATTATACTCAGATTGTGCTCAATCTTACTCAACAAACACTTTAGGGAAACTGAATGGGCACAGGCAGCGAAATGGGCACGCAAACGCTATGGGCACAAACTGACTGAAGCTACTTTATCACAGTGTGTGGCAATTAACAAAAAGCAACAAACTATTATAATAGACACATCAAAACACAATGTCACTTGCCATAGCTATTGAAAAAGAGTAAGAAATATTTTTAAAGGCCCAACTAGAATGCTCACCTCTAAAATTCGCAGCAGGTACATCTCTGACAAGGGAACAGAAATTCTTAAAACAGAACACAGTGCAAGTACTTACTTTTAATACTTTTCCTCCATTGCTGCAGAACCAGAAACCAGTTCAAAAAAGGAAGCAAAAATAGTCCAGGCACAGGTCCACCATAGAGAACTCACTCGCATCCTTTAGGCGTTCCTGTGAACGTATTGCTAGTCACACTTAGCTAAGTTTCAATTTAGAATATGTTTTTATTTTCGTAAACTGGCTAATTTAACACATTATTATTCATGTTCCCAGCAACGTTGAACCAGCGTTTTTTTAACGTACAAAGCCTCATTTTCCTACCTGGGAATACACAAGGAGACACGAACATTAACTTCTTAGTCAGAACCCTGCTGGTTTAATACTGAGGTCGAGTGATGGTCCTCTCTTGTGTATCCCATAGCAAAGCCTAACGCCATCTACAGGATTAGTACTGTTATTGCATATTTAGATTTATCCCGTGCTGAAATGAGACAACTAGAGAAAATAATGACCATTGATAATTTGTGTTATTTGAAACGTATTCTCAACTATTACACAGGGCCTGTGGAAAATAGCATACATGGTGTTTCCCAATGCTGCAGTTTATACACCACTAATCCAATGTTCAGATCTTCTGCCCTTACAGAAACAGCAGAACCTTGAGGAGGTGAACGAGTACACTGACAATCGTGGTTATGCGTTCATGGACCTGAATCAACTCCCGATTTAGGTTGAAAGAGATATGATTCATTTTACAACAGCAACAGCACAACGAATATTAGATTTTCTTGGTCTTGGAAGTTTGTGACAATGCTGAAGCTTGGTGGTTATTTGTTTAACTGATTGAATTTTAGTAAGAGACAAAGCCTGGAAAACAGGCCACTTGTTCTGCTCTGTGTCTGTAGTTTGTAGTTTCCACAAACATTTGATCATTTAATGTACAAGTACTCCCCATTTTAAGATGGCCAAACTTACAACATTTTGACTCTACAATGGGTATATGATAATAACATAAATACACACATTTAATATAGGCTGCTCTATGATATGTACAGTATATACTAAACTCTTCTATTTAATAATAATTAACTCATTAATAAATGAATCATAATAAATTCAATTGTGTTTGATTTCTAGGAACATATCCAGGTAAATTGGATTGGATTACCGTTACACTCTTAAGTAGCATTTATGTATTTCGCTGGCTAAAACTATACACGTGAAACTGAACTCATCCGTTTGTTGCTAAAGATTAATACCCACTAGTCATATTCCAAAACCAAAGCCTATTATAAGTGTGAAGCCTCTTATAGCAGAGAAGGGGGATATACTACATTCATGTAATTTACGTGTATATTGTGTCATTTGTAAATGATGTAAATTAAGGTTAGCCATAAAGTTTTTTAAATAAAGTGGTTTATAATTTCTACCAAAAACATCTAAGCGATTATGTGTGAGTGGGTCAGTTCACATCCTCGTGTCTCGTGTAGCCTCGTTTGCTACGTGCACATCTCAACAAGCTTCATGGCAACGCGCTACACATGCGAACCGAGTCCAACCACTTTCTTTCAGCGGCGGGTAGTCCTCTGTTTTGTAAAA
>JAUZST010023334.1:0-31581 GCA_034779995.1 Parotocinclus haroldoi
GGGTTAAGGGCTTTGCTCAGGGACCCAACTGTGGCAGAAGAGGGATTTGAACCCTGGACCTCCTGGTCCATAGCTCTTAACCACTATGCCATCACAGTCCCAACAAAATGGCCTTTTATTTGTCGTGTATGCGATCTGAACACAACTATTCTACTGATTACTTTAGCAGGTGGGGTGATTACTCCGTCTTCTTACGGAGAAGCCAGCAGAACTGAGGTAACAAATCCAAACTGAGCAAACATCAAAGAATCTAGTTTAGGTTCACATTTTATCTACAACACTGCCCAATTCTCTTGTACCTCAGCCAGTAGTGGTAATACACTTCGGAAAATCCGTGCTGAAACCCTTCTGCGGGACATTCACTCCTGTTCACTACACTGCTCCCAAAAATTATTTTCTGTTTGTCTGTATAGTTTGTGGTGCGGTCAGAATAACTGGTGCACTACGTATCTTCAGTTAGCTGACTAGTCAATGTGGGTTTACTCATACTCGCTACTACAGATACAAACCCGTGCCAGAGGTCTGGCTTTCACAAATTTAGCGTTCAAAATCATAAAGCCCCATGTTTAAAAATCCGCGGACAAACAAAAAAAAAACATCCCTCGTTAGCAAAGGTAGCCGGCTAACCATGCTAGTCTGGCTTTTCATAGTCTGACTCAACATTTTTTCAGCTTTCGACTGCGTCCCAAACCGCACACTGCCGTACTAAGTGTCAGGTCAGATTAGTACACTACCAATACTATTCTGACACACTATTAAGAACACGAGTACGCGATTTGGAACGCTGCCTCCTTTTCGACACAAGAACACGCTAAGCTAGCTTCAATACAAGGTCTAGCCAAACAAAATACGTTTAGTTTATTCAAAGGGCAGCAGAATATATAATGGAACATCACTTTCCATAGCCAAGTCGTGTTTAAATAAGATTTAAGGCGTGCCAGCGTTAGTGAATTGTTTCGCATGTAGTTAGCCTTAGCATCGATAGCTCAGCTCCCCCGCCCTCCCGCTCTTGAAAAAAAGAGAGACGAGGGGGAAAAACTTTAGATAGCTTTAGGAGGATCAACGGAGACATTTTTACTCACCCTTTCATGTTTATCACAATCTTATTTGTGACGAAAAACTACAGAGGTAGCCGTTATATTTACTAAATACAAAATAAAAGAGAAATTAGTGCTAACTTTGGGCACAGACGGACTCTCGATGCCTCCACATGTATGTCGCTAGTCCTCACTTTGCTCGGCTCCTGTCAACTTGCACAGTGTTTTTTTTCACACCCGTTTTTCAACAAACCCCGCCTCCCAAAGTAACATTGGCCATAACGGTCCTAATGTTTGCACTACAATTGGCTGAAGGTTTGATTGACGTACGCGCTATGACTTGTCAGCCAATCCGATGTAAGGAGCGACACATTTAAAAACGGGTGGGGTGAATACTGCCGTTCTCCGTATATTTACGGTTAGAGGTTAGAGAACTTAGGTTAGAGGAGTTTGAGCATCAAAATAAAGGTATCAGCATACATGGATTCGGAAAGAAATACACCAGTTTATAAATACTGATTTTAACTGACGTCATGCCTGAATTTTGTTATGTACTAAAATCGCCCCACCATTTTATCCTGGTCATGGTCCTGGTCAGGGTGGTTGCCAGGTGTAATCTGGGTTCCAAGTAGGAATTAATCAAGTGCATTTATGTTTCCATGTAGTCATTCTGAAAACATTTTAGAACAACAATAGATACAACCGTACACTCTTGTTTAAAAGTTTGTTTTTCGTTTGTCCCACCTTGATGCATAGTTTCACTCAACATATCAACATCTTGATAGGAAGAACTTTCATAACCAGCCGTCAATCACTACTTTGCGTTGTGTGTTTTCTGATTGATTTGTATTAGGCGACACAGCTAACTTGTATTTAAATTTAGTCAGGACACAGACATCCCTATCCAGAGCGACTCTCAGCTGATGCAATCTTACAATGGTGGGTTAAGGGAATTGGTCAAGAGTGTCCAAGTGTCAGCTTGACAGATCTAGGGCTTGAACCCTGGATCTTAACTGCTATGCCACCATATAGTCATGTTAATACAGCCAAAAGCTTTTAACCATTCAAAAGTTACATCCGAAAACATAATTTTAGGATGGATTTTGTGCTTCTGCGACAGCCTTTACTCTTCTGAGAAAACGTTTTACTAGATTATAGAATTTGACTGTGAGGTTGGGCACAGAGGTTGGTCATTAAGCCTTGGTTATACTTTGTAATGAAAGTCAGTGTGCTGTGAAAGCTATTTCATGTCTGAGTTTGTTTTAGTATCTGGTATTACACCTGCCATCTCTTCTTGCCAGGCACAAGCTAGAGTACATTGTAAGAAATTAAGAGAAAAACGTTGGAGCTCTTTTCATCAGGCCACAATCCTGCTAAATCATGACTCCACCCATATCCTTTTAACAACTAATAGAACATAATGTACGGACCAGTTTTGCTCCTCTGTATTGCTGGAAATAATGTACATATGGAATTCATGCTATGGTTATTTGTGCGTGTGCATTGCTTCCTTATTTCTACTGGTATGGCTAGAACAGATTTCCAGTTTTGTCTTGTACTTAGAAATTATTAAATCTCAAATTAATTCATTCATTCTTTCATTCATTCATTTAATCCAATCCATTCGCGAACCAGAGATCTCTGGAGCTGCATTAAGCACCATTGTGTCTCCCTGACCACAATAATGTAATACTAACTATAATAGCATATTCTCAGGGGCAGCACGGGGGCTCGGTGTGTAGCACCGCTGCCTGTGGATTAAGCGGATAATGAATAAATGAATGAACATATTCACATTTATTATGAGATGTGGCTGAATCTCCTTTAGGAATGTGCATTGACAGTCCAAGCAGCTGTGGGCCTTACCCAAGAACCTGAGGGGCAGCTTGACACAGTGGGATTTGAACACTGGACCTTTTGGTCCACAGCCCTGTACTTTCATCCCCCCTCTGGTCAATCCTGGTTTGTGTCACACTGAACGTCAACTACGCTGTTAATACGTAACACATCCATAAATCCGCTAGGGGTCGCTGTGCTGTGCGTTTCCTCTTCCCCGCACTACAAACGTAGAGTGAATGAAGTCAGCTGATCCTGGTTCCTAGTCGCAGTATTTCTGCTCTGTTTTCGAGGCTGCAGCTCTCTTTTATCCTTCTTCATCATTTCAGGTGCGTAACCTTTGTGTAACGTGGCTCTGTATGTTTGGGATCCAGCCCTCGGTTTTGTTGTGTTGTGCTTATGGCCTGTAGGATCGGATTGCAGTGGAAAGCTAAGCTAACGAGCTCGATTCGGTCCAGTCACCGTCAGTTGACAGCTAGATCTGTTGCTAAATACGGCGTTTATAAAATAGGCATTATTATTATTTTGTACAGGGGTAAAGTCCAGGTTGTGTATTTAGCTGGTGTTAGTTGATGCCGAATTGTCCTCTGTTGCATCGTGTAACCTTGGATGCGCACGAGCTTCTCACGATCACGCGATGATTTACAATTAATTAATTGTATTATTTGCATTTTAATCCAGAATCGTTGTTTTATTGCAATTACCCCTTTTGCACGAGTCGCGTTTAGTGTTGTGGTACAAAGCAAAACCTTTAGTCGTGTCGCCGGCGTGATGGTCATGTGACCACAGTGAAGCGGGCCAAAAGCGTTTTACTTCTATACGCATTTTATATCCATTATAATATATATTTAATGTTTTAAGATTCATCTAACGATACATTTTAAACACGGTATCTTCTTTGTTCTTTTGATCCGTTGTTAAGTACAGTGAATGAACGCACTTTTGTCAATGTTGTTTTAAAATTTGTCCGTAATTTATCGAATAAAACTAAAAAGGTTTCCAGTTCACTCAAACACGTGCAAATCCTGCTGATAGTAAAAAAGCAGAGAATTTCTTTTAAATGGACATTTTTGCAGTGGTTTCTCGATTTCAGTGTCAGTCTTTTTCGTTACGTGTTCTACCTTCGCTCTGTCCTGTGTTACCTTTTGGATTTGGTTTGATTTGGTTTGGTTTGCGGATTAAATCTGGCTTTTGTGTGTTCTTTAAGATCATCTGGGTTGACAGCGAACAATTCGGATAAGGTGTGAACAGGCTGTGTGTGATCACGTTTCTCTGCCAGCTGTTCGGTCATGTGATGTCAGATCATTAGTTGTTCTTTCTACTGTATGGTGGATTTGGGCTGACTAGCTTAATTTCAAGTTGAGTAAATTTAAGGACGTTGTTTTGTTATTTTCCTGTACATGCTTTGAATATTAGATCTCATTGTAGCACAACGGGGGCTCGGTGGGGTGGCACTGCACCCTCACAGCAAGAAGGTCCCAGGTTCAGTCCCAGGGTGGGGCAGCCTTGGTCCTTTCTGTGTGGTCTGCATGTCCTCCCCGTGTCTGTGTGGGTTTACTCCGGGTACTCCTGTTTCCTCCCACAGTCCAAAGATGCGTTTTAGGTTAATTGGTCTCTCTAAAGTGGCCCTTAGTGTGCGACTGTGTGTGTACCCTATGATGGATTGGTGTCCCGTCTTGGGTTGTTTCCTGCCCTTGCGCCCAGAGTTGCTGATCCCAGACCCCGTGTGGATTAAGCAGAAAATAATGGCCGAATTATTGTTGCACATCCTTCTTTTGTCCCATTGATCTGAACTGTAGTTTTCGTTTTCAAAGCTGTGAAAACGGTGGTTGTTCAGAGAAAATTGTGCTGATTGCAGTCAGCCTGTTCGGTTTGAATCTTTTCTTCCCACTTCTCCATAACGATACTGCTGTGCCGCATGAACACAGATTTGCCAGAATTACTCAAGCGTCTATTTGCAGCTCCCTTCCTCTTTCTTATGGCCAGTCATACACATGTGATATCGCCCTGTGTCTTCCATTAGTGTGAAAAATACTGCGCTGAATCTTCCTGAAGCTGTAAGAGGTGGTTTAAATTATTAGTAATAAGACAAGGGCCTTAATTATCTAGAGTTTACATAATGAAGATTTGTTGGGAATTTGAGCAACAGGGAACTAGAATAACTAAAGTACACCATCGCAGTAACTCCGGTTCGAGTCCCAGTGGTGAAACTGACCTGCATGGGCATAACACCGATACAAACTGGACAGTGTTTAAGGGAGAGCGGATGGTGACTGGAGCTCCAACAGCAACCCCTTCCTTTGAATTCTGGGGTAGGCTCCAGAGCCCAAAGTGGGTCTAAAACAAGCCATAAAAACCGTCAGATCACTACACGCTTGTAGTGATTAAAACAGTTAAAAACAAATATTGACTCCACACCAACAAACTACACTGTTACTTCTATAAATACGTCTATGCAAAATTTTGCACACACCTCATCAAACGATGTGCTTCAGTCAATTTTACGTTCAGTTTTATCTTATTTAGCAGACGCCCTTATTCAGAGCGACTTACGATTAATACAGTCTTACAATCCAAGCAATGGTGGCTTAAGGTTCTTGCTCAAGGACCAACTGTGGCAGAGGTGGGATTTGAACCCTGGACCTTCTGGGTCATAGTCCAGTACTTTAACCACTAGGGCACCACTGTTGAATTTTGACATGTTTGTACTGAATTGTGCAAGTTTAATGTCTAAATATTTGGACCCCTCTCCATTCACTGCAAGTCAATAAAAACATGCTCTCCGAGCAGGGGTGCCAAATTGCCCCCACCCCTTACAAACTATGGCCGAAATGTACATTAATACGTACACATCATAGACAAAAGTTTGTGGACACATCCAAAACATAGGTATTAGTATGGGGTCTGCTGCTAGAAAAGACTTTGATCTTCTAAAATGCTTTCCACTAGATATTGGAACATGACTGTGAGGCTTTTTTTTTCAAGGTAAGTCCTGGCTCACTTGTGCCATATCAGTTGAGGTTCTGTGCAAACCAATCCTCTCTGGATTATGGGCTGAAAGTTGAGTAACTGATTGTGAATCCTGTAAGTGTGTCTGATTGATTTGATTGATCTGCCTTATAATATGAACCTGTTACAAATGGGTATTACTAATAAAAAGGCAGAGCTGAATATCAAGAAGGGCTGTTTCGTGATATTTTGGTGCGTTGTCCGGGCCTTATATCCCATAATAATTACACTCCACTTCTCATCTGAAGTTCTTTCCATGCTTTCATTTCTGACGTGATTTTTTTTTTTTTTTTTCACTGTCCTGTCTCATAGACACACGGTTTTAAGATGGACTTCTCCAAACTGCCCAAGATCCGAGATGAGGAGCGCGAGGGACAGTTTGGATACGTACACGGCGTCTCTGGACCTGGTTAGTCTCTTGTCCCTGTGATCGCTTGATCTGTGGTGATTTCCTTCCGAATTTGAAGGTACACAGATGATCGTTGCGTGTGTACGGTTACAAATGTGCCTCATCTTGTGTCTTCTTAGTGGTGACGGCCTCCAGCATGGCGGGGGCGGCCATGTATGAGCTGGTGCGTGTGGGCCACAGTGAACTGGTGGGTGAAATCATCAGGCTGGAGGGAGACATGGCCACCATTCAGGTGTATGAGGAGACCTGTATCCTTTAGACGTGCTTTAAACTGTTAAACTATATTAGGAAGTATATAAATATACATGGTATATTTTATGATACATGACACTTGAAGCCTCTTTACACATTTTTTGTTATCCGATTACACTGGTAACCAGTCTCGAACCTATCAAAAATGACTTTTCCACATCATACTGTTATGTAAGGAACATGTTATGCTTAAGCTGTACCGTAAATTCTCACACCGATGCTGCAAAAGTTAAATGCAATCAAATAAGCCTTCTTTATTTAAAAATGTCTGCATATTAGGCATTTTGTTCAGTAATTTATGGATTACTCCTAAGTTGCAGTGTCTGTACGCGAGGAATTTACCGTAACCAGTGACGAAAAGAGCTGTCGTTTGGTAGTCTGACGCAGTTACACCATGTGACCAGCAGATGTCGCCAACTCAATGTGTGTAGAATTTTATTTCCCGGCGCTTTGAATCTTGTTTATATCCGGATATATCCGTGCTATGTCATAAAATTAGGAGGTTTTTGGAGGTCAGATGCGTTTATATTTGTTTAATATACAACTTTATCGTTATTATTGATGAATCTTTACTGAAGATCTCAGTGGCTCAGTTCCAAACGTTTTGGAATTTCTGTGTTCTGTGTAGAACCACAAGAGATATTGCAAATCTGATTGCACCAATCGACTTCTGAGATGATTCTGATCTTCTTTGATATCCTATATGACCACCCATTGCTTTCAATAGGGTGGCCATAAAAAGGTTTCCTGAAAAAAAGAAAAAAAAAAAAAAAAGGTTGTCCTGTGACTTTTGATTCGCCCGAGTGTTCTTGGGGAATGGCAGATATTTTAATAACCCCAAATATCATCATCATCGTCATCTTCAGCTTATCTGTTCTTGGATAAGGCGAGTCTTCTCAATTTTAGAACGATTACTGTTTTATGAAGGCATCAGCGCTGTTGGAACACAGTAGTTGATTCATAAGCTCGTTGAATAGTTTTCCTGAGCCCTGTCCAGCTGGTGTTTCGGTTGGTGACCCAGTGCTGCGTACAGGGAAACCCCTGTCTGTCGAGCTTGGACCCGGGATCATGGGTTCCATCTTTGATGGTATCCAGCGTCCACTTAAGGACATCAATGATCTGACCAAGAGTATCTACATCCCTCGAGGAGTAAACATTTCCGCCCTCAGCAAGGACATCAAATGGGAGTTCTCGCCCTTGAAGAATTTACGGGTATGTACACAGGACTGGGTTCATTTAACTGAATTAAGTTTGGCTTCTAACAGCTACAGGTGACATCAGAAAATTCAATAACGCTAACTCTGAAGGCTTCCTGTTCCAGGTCGGCAGCCACATAACTGGAGGTGATCTCTATGGGACGGTGTTAGAGAATTCCCTCATTAAACACAAAATAATGCTGCCACCCCGAAACCGGGGAACCGTCACCTACTTGGCACCACCCGGCCACTACGACGTCTCGGTAAGCCGCGTTGCGCGTTTGGTTTGCATGCGTGTGTTCGGTGTTCATACTCAATCCTGATGTGACGTGTGTGTGTGTGTTTGTTTGTGCGGGGTAGGATGTGGTGCTGGAGCTGGAGTTTGAGGGTGTGAAGGAGAAGTTCACCATGGTGCAGGTGTGGCCCGTGCGTCAGGTTCGACCCGTCACTGAGAAGTTGCCTGCAAATCATCCTCTGCTCACTGGCCAGCGAGTGTTGGACGCCCTTTTCCCGTGAGTGGGCAGTGGGTTCGTAGATCTGTGTTCATTCATTGCAGGTCTGCACCGTTTGAGGTTTTAAAAATGGGAATGAATTGTATTAGGAATTCACTTCAATTCAATTTGATTTGTATAGCGCTTTTACAGTAGGCGTTGTCACAAAGCAGCTTTACTTTGATGTAGAAACAAGTGGCACAAGTTGAATTCTATTTGTCCCTAATGAGCAAGCTAATGGCGACAGTGGAAAGGAAAAACTCCCTTAGATTAAGAGGAAGAAAGCTCGAGAGGAACCAGACTCGGAAGGGAAACCCATCCTCATTTGGGTAATAAAGATTATTAACATTCTATATATAAAACATTTAAGTGTATTAAATCTCTGAAGAGATGGGAGAAGGAGAATCTTCGGCATGGCTGATCGTTCCGTCTGATATCATCTCCCATGAAACGTCTATGGATGGATTCACGAAAGCGCTTGTGAGAACGTGCAAAAAAAAGGTTTTTAAGACAAACACGAAGGGGTTTATAAGAAAGTTTAATGCAATTCTGAAATGAATTGCGTTATCAAATATTTTTTGCTTCATATTATCACGGGGGCTCGGTGGGGCGGCACCGCTGCCTCACAGAAAGAAGGTCCCGGGTTCAGTCCCAGGGTGGAGCGCCCTGGGTCATTTCTGTGTCTCTGTGGGTGTACTCCTGGTACTCTGGTTTCCTCCCACAGTCCAAAAACATGTGTGTTTGGTTAATTGGTGTCTCTAACGTGGCCTTTGGTGTGTGTGCGCCTGAATGGATTGGTGCCCTTGCACCCAGAGTTGTCAGATGGGCACCGGCTGGCCCGTGACCCTGTGTGGAATAAGCGGAAGATAATGGATGATGGAGTTATTGGAAAGAAGAGCAATTTTTTTTCAGCATATTCTTCTCGCTCTTGGATCTTTATTCAAGAACGGCAATAAGATCCAAGAGCGAGAAGAATATGCTGAAAAAAATTGCTCTTCTTTCCAATAACTAAACCATTAAAATGTTGGACAGTTTAGATTCTTGCTTTTGCCTAAGACAAGTGTGAGACTTGTAATGTTGTAAGAAGAAAAAAATCCTTTCAAGAATCACTTACCCACAAATCACCCTTAGGAATTTATTTCAAGATAAGGAGCCAAGAAAAGGTAAACAGGCCGTCGTAAAACGGGGAATAGCTTTGCTGTATTTCGAGATGTTCTTTTTTTTTTTTTCTTTGTGACGTTTACTAAATATTGACTCTCGTTCTCAGGTGTGTGCAGGGAGGAACCACGGCCATCCCGGGAGCTTTTGGTTGCGGCAAAACGGTGATCTCTCAGTCCTTGTCGAAATACTCCAACAGCGACGTCATTATTTACGTGGGTTGTGGAGAGCGTGGTAACGAAATGTCCGAAGTACTGCGAGATTTCCCGGAGGTGTGCCACGACCCTGGTTAACCCAGTCCTGAATCGGCCGGCGATCGTTACTCGGTGACTGAACTGTGCTCTTTCGTTGCAGCTCACCATGGAGGTGGACGGGAAGGTGGAGAGCATCATGAAGAGAACGTCTCTGGTGGCCAACACCTCCAACATGCCTGTAGCTGCCAGAGAGGCCTCTATTTACACAGGTCTGGTCTCATCACTTTGAACCATGGCTAATGTAGCGCTCCTAATGTGGTCCTTACGTGCGTGTTCTCCTCCACGTTCCAGGAATCACTCTGTCCGAGTACTTTAGGGATATGGGTTACAACGTGAGCATGATGGCTGACTCCACCTCCCGATGGGCCGAGGCTCTTAGGGAGATCTCTGGACGTCTGGCTGAAATGCCTGCAGGTAAAGCCGTCGTTATTGTTCAGTGTTGATTTTAATTTGACTCGATGGAGAGAAACTTTCGGCAACAAAGATCGCGTCCTTATTCCTCGGTGTTCATCTAAATTCAACTTGATCGGCGTTTCTGTTATGCTGATCACTGTGTGTGTTTTACTATTTTACAGACAGCGGTTATCCTGCGTATTTGGGAGCTCGTCTGGCCTCGTTCTACGAGCGCGCTGGTCGTGTAAAATGTCTCGGTAACCCAGAGAGGGAAGGCAGCGTTAGCATAGTGGGCGCGTAAGTAAATTTTCCAAAATGTTGGAAAAGGGCTCTCTCTATCTTTTTTGTTTGTTTGTTTTTATTTATTTATTCTGAAAATGTGACCGGTGCAATTGCTGTAAACGTTCTGGATTTTTGCACAGTGTGTCGCCCCCTGGTGGAGATTTCTCTGATCCTGTGACATCTGCTACCCTAGGTATTGTACAGGTAAGAACTCAGGATCATCTACATTTGTGTTATTTAGCCCTTATTCAGAGCGACTTACAATCCAAGCAGTTGTGGGTTAAGGGCCTTGCTCAGGGATCCAATTGTGGCAGAGGTTGGATCTGAACCCTGGACCTCCTGGGTCCATGGTCCAGTACCTTACCCACTAGGCCACCACAGTCCCGGTGGTCATGCACAATCACTTACATGAACTCTCATTCCTTTTTTTTGAAGCATGTTATGCTTTCTCTCAGGTCTTCTGGGGCCTGGATAAGAAACTGGCCCAGAGGAAGCATTTCCCCTCAGTGAACTGGTTGATCAGCTACAGTAAATACACACGAGCGCTGGATGAATACTACGACAAACACTTCCCAGAGTTCGTGCCGCTGCGCACCAAGGCCAAGGAGATCCTGCAGGAGGAAGAGGACCTCGCTGAGATCGTCCAGCTTGTCGGCAAGGTGAGAGAGCTGCTTTTGGCCTGATTTTTTTTTTTTTTTTAACATGTAAATTTTAACGCGTTTTAAATTGGATTTAAAAGGTTGCTGGTGGTTGAGTTTAAAGATTGTACTTTATGCACTGGATATTTTATTAATGTTTGTTTTTTTAACCAGGCTTCTCTGGCTGAGACTGATAAGATCACTCTTGAAGTAGCCAAACTGATCAAGGATGATTTCCTGCAGCAGAACGGCTACACACCTTACGACAGGTAAGCACTTTTGCATTTTTCCTCGGTGTGGCGTTCATGTGAAGCAAAACGAAGCCAAACTGATCTGTCACATGTCTGAAAAAAGGAAAGGGAGGTGGACTGAACGTACCTGTGTTTGGTTACAGCTTAGAGTTAACGAGTAAGAGAAGTGGCAGCTTTAAACTCTTAATCGTTTGCACCCAATCATCAGGTTCTGCCCATTCTATAAGACGGTGGGGATCCTGTCCAACATGATCGCCTTTTACGACATGGCACGACACGCTGTGGAGAGCACCGCACAGAGCGACAACAAGATCACCTGGGCCATGATCCGTGAGCACATGGGTGAGATCCTCTACAAGATCAGCTCGATGAAATTCAAGGTATGATTAAGTTATTTTCTTTAATGGATAAGATCGATTTAATGGCGCAAATGTTTATTGGAACCAAGCCATCTCTGCTCTGCTTTCTACTCGCTGCTTTTCAACTTGACTTACATGTACTAAATTGTTCAGGGTGAGTCAAAAGTCACAGGACACATTTATTTCAGAAACAAAAAGGTCATTGATGATCTCACGAGACCATTCCCGGTCCAACCAAGTCCCCAGGAGCCCCACGATATTTAGACCGGAGCCCAAGATGCAACACTCACAGACAGCAGTTAACATAAAGAAAGGAATATTTATTAAAGGGAACAAAGGTGGTCAGGCATTAACAGAAACATAATAGCGGGGGGGGGGAGTTGGCAACATTTCACCGCATGTCCTGTCAGGAATATGGAACCCGATGCCAGAGAGGGAGCCTCACAAGTGTTGGGGGCGCCAACCTGTCCTGAGGTGGGCGTGACGGTGAGGCAAATGAAATAACCAATGGACCTCTGTGATAAAACAAAACGCCACATGCGGCGCGGGCACGACGTAAACGAAACGAACGGAAATGACACATCTAAAGGGTTAATGGAGTTATGTCCGGAACATTTCCGCCACCTTTAAAGCCGCCATACTGGATCAAGCCATGGATCCATTTTTTTTCCAATGAGAAGGTGGTCATGTAGGCTATCAAAGAAGACCATTTGTTATACATCTTGTGGTTCAAAAGCTATCAACGCAAAGTTTAGAACTTTTGTCGTCCGTCACAGGTAACTGAAAATGCAATCGATGATCCTGTTGTCGAGGAACACAGCTGCCGTATCATAGCAACAGATTTCAACCGCTGACGCCCAGAAGGATCACCCGATTTGCACACCACTGTTACATCCCCCAAACCGGGACTGTGGATGGCAAGAAACTTGGTGATCATCTGAAGAACTTTGTACCGACAAAGAAAGCTCAACAATGGTTTTGGAAACCTTTGCAAAAAGTCCACGACCCAGCATGGGACATGTCCTGTGACTTGTGATTCACCCTGTATTATGAAGCACTGCGGTCTGGCTTATGTTGGCATTTCTAAATGTGAGTCCTAATTTAAAGTCCAGATGTTGGTACAAGTTTAACGCTGGTGGACTGGTACTAAGAGCCAGCTGCTATAAACAAGGGCCTGGGTTCAAACCTCGACCACTGTTTAAAGCGGTGTGAACGTTCTGAGAATGTTTCTCTCTCTGTCTCCTCAGGACCCCGTGAAGGAGGGTGAGGCTAAGATTAAAGCCGATTACGCACAGCTACATGAGGACATGCAGAACGCGTTCCGCACGCTGGAGGATTAGGACTTCGTCTGTTCAGCGGTACACCCGTCTGCCCCCAATCCCCGTTCGTCTCCCCTCCACTGCAAAAACACATTCCAATGCTTTCTTCCTCTTCCTCTTCTAGAGCAGTAGTAAGAGATTAGTCGTCTGTCCTCCTTCTGTTTGTATATGCGTGTGTGTGTGTGTGTGTGTGTGTGTGTGTAGTCGGTTGTTTTGGTGAGTGTATCAGATGTGCTCCATCCTCCCCTGTATTTTTGATATCTTCCTATCCCACGTCGAGGATTCCCTGGATTTGATGTATTTATCATTCCATCTATGTCTGTACAGATGATTTGAGAGACGTTATAAATTAAACGGAGTGACTATTTATTTGTGGTTGCCTGCAGTGTTTACTGGATTTGTTTTAAACTGTGTTCTCCTATAGGTCCGCTGTAATATGAAGCCATTGTACTTCTACCTGCGTCGCTTATGTGACCGTGTCTTAAAACAATAAAATAAGTACAATGGTGCACAACTGGTTTGTTCCTTTTTTAATTCTCTGACTGCGGTGGAAGGGCACACTGGTGGTTTTGAGTTTTTTGAAAACGTCTGAAAAATCTCATGTAGGTGTCACGCGACCACATAAATATTACTCAGTATGTAATACAGATTTCATGTGAAAAAACATGGAAACGTATTGATGAACACAATTTAATCACAGAATGCAGATGGTACCCTAACCCCTTATTCCTCCCTTTCTTCTGTGCCGCTCTTCACCAGCTTTTTAAGTAGATTAAAACCCAACCCAACCCAATTACGCCTCGTAATTGCATAATTTTTAGATGATAAAACCGTGCTGCGTTGACGTGACGAAGAAGCAAAAACCAGGCTTTAGAAGAACGTGTTACATATAAAATTTTTATTGAAGTACACTTTTAGTCTTCACTTATGTTCTAGATATAAAGGTTGCCTCAACAAGTGATCTACATTCAGATCAATGTGGGATTGAATCTTTCTCTCTATGGTGAAGTCAGAAACATTGCGTGGATGAGAAACATGACTGCGATTACAAACATACTTCCGTACGTCTACAGAGTCGTGCGTTTCATACGCAACATGCTCTGCTAAGTTTCTCCGCCTTTTGTCTTCACTTATGGTCTGAACAGTTCACCTGCTTCACGATGTTTCCTGCTGCTTGCACAACGCCTACAACGAAGGAGGGACCACAGGCCGATGAGAGCCTCCCTATGCTCTGTGATCGTACTTTGTTGTCAGCAGTGGTTGGTTGACTTCTATGAGTCTACGCTCCACACCAGCACATGATTACAGGAAATGGAGATAAACAGGAGGCAAACGAAGAGAGAGAGAGAGAGAGAGAGAGAGAGAGAGAGAGATTACTACACCCCAGTACAGATCGAGCTGGAAACACTGAAAACAAACTGGAGCCATCTCTCAAGACTAAAGGAAACGTTCAAGCATCAAGACTGGTCTCTGCATAAAGCAGCCATGTCAAACCAACGTCGACAGAACCTCTGAATGGCCGTGTCCTCTGTCTTCAAAGGGCCACTGAAGAGCGACCTTTATATCCAGAACATAAGTGAAGACTAAAAGTGTAGTTCAATAAAATTTTATTTTATCCAGCAAAACTTGGTTTATTTGTGTTTTTGGCTTTTTTAACGTCACTGAAGGCATCAGTGGTCATTTCAGCAACACACTATTTTATATTTATACACAATCTAAAAACTAGTCATATAAATGCTCAGGTTAATGCCAGTTTAGAATAATTGATTAACCTAACACACGTCTTTGGACTGTGCAAGGAAACCAGAGTAAACCCATGCAGGACAAGCAGACTCCACCCTGTGATTGAACCCAGGATCCTTCGTTATACGAGACAGCGGTGCAACCCACCGAGCGGCAAATGCAGCGAGAGCAAAAGCGAAAAGCTAAAGTGTAGGTGTCAAGCAGCAGAAAACTGCCAGAGGTGAAGGACTTAGTTTAGGGGAGGGTGAAAAAGGAAAAAACCCGTCAGGTGGAACGATACATCCTGCTATACAACTACGACACAGAGGAGGAGCGGCCTCGGTTCAGGAAGAGCCTTCGTACAATTCGGTGACAGTCCCTAAATTTCATAGACCAGAGATGAACTAAAACAAGGAGACTGACGATGTATGAACACGATTCAGCCGCTAATTCTATTCAGCTTCTGTATCAGAGCCTCAAACAGTCTGTATGAGAGAGATATATGGAGATGATCGAAACATCAAGGCTCTTATGGGACGATACACACAGCATGAATTCTCAACCCAACTAACAGGAACACACCTGTGCAGACGAGCACATTCAGTGGGCGTGGCTTAAAGCTAGGAAAAGGCTTTATAAGGAAAAAAAACCCACGACTATCTGTAGAGGGAGGGATTCTTTATCTCTGTAAGAGGCAGATGGAGGGAGAATTTCACTCGGCTCGCTTTTCCCTCACCTAACTTAAACATGGCCGTACAGAGAGACTGTTTTCAATGGTTGGTGTTTGTAAACCGTACAAGATTTAACAGCCGAAAATTAACAAACAAAAAATACTTCGAATAAAAAAGTGGGAGGGGCTTAATACCGAAAACATATATAAGGTGGTGTAACCCATAATTCTAACATTTAGCTCTTCTTTCTAGCTTGTAGCCATATACAGAAGATGATGAAAGAAATGGCAGTAGATACACCACTGGGCCGTGGCATGCCTCAACAAGCCGACTACATTCAGATCAACATGGATCCCAATCTCCCTCACACTGTGGAAAACAGAAATATTGCGAGGCTAAGAAAGATGATTGCTGTTGCAAACATTCTTATACAAATATACAGATGTGTTTGCTTCATACGCAACATGTTCTTCTAAAGCCTGGTTTTTGCTTCTTCGTCACGTCAACGCAGCACGGTTTTATCATCTAAAAATTACGCATCGAGGCGGCCGTCTTGTCTTCTCTACTTTTCATAGCCAGGAGGCGGACTTCTATGGGGAGATGAACGAGCATGAACTGATGCGATCTCTTTCCTGATCATTCAAAACGGTCTGTAGGAAGTAGCTGGAGGATGATCCCAATGTCCCTCCCTCCACATATTGAGTGTGTGCGTAGCTTGACTGGAGCCACTTCTCAAGGATCAAGGAAGAAAAGCATCAATATTCTTCTCTGCACAGGCACCCAGGTGACCAAATCGGCGACCATGGACTCTCCTAATGGCTGTGTCTTATTCCACTCAAAGAACAAAAAAAAGACTTGAATTTGTACTTAATACTGAATAAAAATTTCTTTTAACTTTTGCTTGTTGTTTGCTTGTGACTGTTGATTGATGACTTATTTTAACATAATACATATATAAAATAATTTACTTCGATAGTCAGTATAAACTCCTAGAGGTGAAGGACTTAGTTTAGTTTAGGGGAGGGTGAAAGAGGAAAAAACCCGTTAGGTGGAACGATAAATCCTGCTATACAACTACGACACAGAGGAGGAGCCGCCTCGGTTCAGGAAGAGCCTTCTCAACCCAACTAACTGGAACACACCTGTGCAGACGAGCACATTCAGTGGATTAAAACAAGAACGTGTTTTCTAAATTCTGACAACATTTTTTTTGTTAATTTTCTGCTGTTAAACCCTGTACAGATTATAAACACCAGCCACTGAAAACAAGTTAGACGAGTGAAATTCTCCCTTCACCAACCTCTTACAGAAATGAACAATCAGTCCCTCTACTTTCATTCATCTGTTTTTGTGTTTGTTTGTTTTCCTTTCTTGTTTCAGTCGTCAGAATAAAAAAAAAACACGTCTTTTCTTTAAACCACTGAATGTGTTCGTCTGCAAAGGTTTGTTCCTGTTAGCTTCGTTGTGTGTATCGTCCAGTAAGAGTGTCGCTGAGCCGAGGCAGCTCCTCCTCTGTGTTGTAGTTGTACAGCAGGACGTATCATTCTCTCTTTCGGTTTTTGCCTCTTTCTCCCGCCCTAACTCGCTCCTAAGCAAAGTCCTCTACCTCTTGCAGTTTTCTGCTGCTTGACACCTACATTCAGAGAGGAGGATCATCAGCTCACCCAGAGCCACACCACCTCAAACAGCCTGTAGGAGGGAGATCTATGGAGATGATCCCTCATCCCACAGGGAAGATCCGAATTAAGACTCTTCTCTACATGGACACCCTGATGATCAAACCGACGTTCACTGGATCTCCAAATGGCTGAGTGTCTCGCTGCTTTCAGAAGACGACTGAAGACTTGGCTTAACGTTAAGCACATAAGTGAAGATCGACAGTACAGTTAAATAACATTTCAGTTGTGCTTATCATTTGTTGACTGTTTTGTTCAGCACTATTGATAAAGTACATAATTTAATATCGGCTTTTATGAGTGACGATCACAAACTTGTGATTCTCTTCATAGTATAAATTAATAAGCCACAGCACAACAAACAGTTCCTGACAACAACTTTTATTCTCTCTGTCTGAAGCTGAACCTGATAGTTTTGATCACAGTTCATTCACGAGCGGTAAAGAGCCAGACAGTAAAACCTGACGATACACACAGCATGAAATCTCAACCCAACTAACAGGAACACACCTGTGCAGGCGAGCACATTCAGTGGGCGTGGCTTAAAGCTAGGAAATGGCTTTATAAGGAAAAAAAAACCCACGACTATCTGTAGAGGGAGGGATTCTTTATCTCTGTAAGAGGCAGATGGAGGGAGAATTTCACTCGGCTCGCTTTTCCCTCACCTAACTTAAACATGGCCGTACAGAGAGACTGTTTTCAATGGTTGGTGTTTGTAAACCGTACAAGATTTAACAGCCGAAAATTAACAAACAAAAAATACTTCGAATAAAAAAGTGGGAGGGGCTTAATACCGAAAACATATATAAGGTGGTGTAACCCATAATTCTAACATTTAGCTCTTCTTTCTAGCTTGTAGCCATATACAGAAGATGATGAAAGAAATGGCAGTAGATACACCACTGGGCCGTGGCATGCCTCAACAAGCCGACTACATTCAGATCAACATGGATCCCAATCTCCCTCACACTGTGGAAAACAGAAATATTGCGAGGCTAAGAAAGATGATTGCTGTTGCAAACATTCTTATACAAATATACAGATGTGTTTGCTTCATACGCAACATGTTCTTCTAAAGCCTGGTTTTTGCTTCTTCGTCACGTCAACGCAGCACGGTTTTATCATCTAAAAATTACGCATCGAGGCGGCCGTCTTGTCTTCTCTACTTTTCATAGCCAGGAGGCGGACTTCTATGGGGAGATGAACGAGCATGAACTGATGCGATCTCTTTCCTGATCATTCAAAACGGTCTGTAGGAAGTAGCTGGAGGATGATCCCAATGTCCCTCCCTCCACATATTGAGTGTGTGCGTAGCTTGACTGGAGCCACTTCTCAAGGATCAAGGAAGAAAAGCATCAATATTCTTCTCTGCACAGGCACCCAGGTGACCAAATCGGCGACCATGGACTCTCCTAATGGCTGTGTCTCAAAGAATGGATGAACTGATGAAAAAAAGACCACTTAATAAGAGTGAATAAAATTTTCTTTTAACTTTTGCTTGTTGTTTGCTTGTGACTGTTGATGAATGACTTCTTTTAAAATATTACAAATATAAAACCACTTCATTTGATAGCCAATTTTTGTACTAATTGCGGAAGTGGAACCACAGTCTTTTTTAAAGAGTAAAAAGCCTTCCTTCACCGTTTGACACCAGAAAGATAAATAGCCATTCAGACATCTGGTGGAAGTTCCTTCCACTACCGTGATGCTTTTTCATGAACACTTTAGATGAACATGTTACGTATGAAGCAAACACAGCTGTATATTTGTACAAGAATGTTTGCAACAGCATCAATCGCAATATTTCTGTTTTCCACAGTGTGAGGGAGATTGGGATCCATGTTGATCTGGATGCATCAGTCTCGAATCTCGATTGTTTTCCATTACTCTTAAGAGCTGGCTCCATTGATGCACAGTCACACATAACCATGTACCTGCCACATTCTAGCTTTAAATCCCGTCCAATAAATGCAATCAGGTTGTAAAGGTGTGCTCATGCTAGTCCATGCTCTAGTTTTTTAGCGTCCCAGTTTACTCAGTCACGTTCAGATTCAGACACAGAGAATAAACACTGTTGTACTGTTGCTGGTTTGCTTTCTAATTTCCACAAGGAAGTTCGTGGGACTGTGGGAGCTTCCCTGTTAAGGTGCTGGGCTGTGGACGCACGACAATTACGAGTTATGTTACATGGTGTAAATGTTATACGATCGTATTTTGTCGGGGATGCTGGGAAATGTAGTTTCCGCTTGTTCTACAGTGATCCGAATCGTGCCTCTTTCCCTCTGCTGGCTAAATTTGAATATTGGAATAATTAGTTTGGAGTTCATTCTCCCCTGAGCTAATACAACAGCTAGTTTTTTTTTTTTGTGGCACTGGGCTCAAGTTGATATTATACATTTTCCCAAAGGTGTCCTGTGAAGTTGTCATGGCTTTGTGCAAGCCAACCAAGTTAAACCATGTCTCACGTTTTTTATGGATTTTGTCGTATTCCCTTGCCACCTGTCACTGATAGTTGTTGGCGCATTGCTGCTGTAAATCTTTGTCCTTTGTCATCAAAAACTTTATGGAGGTGTCGTGCGACCACATAAATGTTACACAGCGTGTAATAGTACGTGACTTTCATAATTAAACATATGCTGATTTCACACAATGAACACAATGACATCATATAATGCAGAAGGTACTTTTATTTTCAATGGCATCAAGGTGGTGCTAAGATGATAATTGGACAGTCCCAAATACCCCATATTCCAATCCCATACCCTAAGCCAATGTCTCCCTACACCCACTGGGTCAAGAGCCTGTTTTTGTGGACTGCTGGTAACCTGGTGGAACTGTTTTTGATGTTCAGTGAGCTCTCTGCATCTATTAGAGCAGGAGCTGCAAGCCTGAACAAAGTGAACTCTGGTTACTGTTTGGTCCACTGCTTCTTCTAACTTATATTTTTTAACCCTTGACCCTTTCCCTAACCCTAACTTTTATCCCCCATAACCCAATACCCCATATCCTACCCCCGTACCCTAATCCCAAACCCCTTACCCCAACCCCTTATTCCTCCCTTTCCTCTGTGCCGCTCTTCACCAGCTGGTTCTGGAGAGCAGCATGTGTCTTAGCCTTTTTGGTGGACTTCAGGTGGACTGGTGAAGCCCTTCTGACCATCGTTATTGATCTTCCAAGCACAGGCTCTAACTGTAAAACAGAGGAGAAGAAAAGTGACCAACAATCCAACAGAGGAATGGATTAAAAACGGGCAACTAACATTACAGTTTGTTTGTGTTAGACACCTTAGACTCTTTAATCTGGTCGAGGTCCTGGACAGAGCCTTCAGCCTGGAGGTCGTGATGATTAGTGCTCAGGTGCTTCTCCAGGTGAGGTGCATAAGCTCGGTGAAGAGCAAAACTCCTCTGCATGAAGCCTTTATTTGGCCTCGGCTCAACAGGGGGTCGTATGTGAACCCCTGAGACCATTAAAGGTGGAAAAGGAGTGCCATTCTTAAGCTTCTGAGCAGCGACACTCACGACCCTGGCTTGGACCTTCTCACTACTGTTCTCAATTGGTGGTAAGGCCCGAGGATTCTGCATGACCAGAGGTTTGGGGTGTAGGACAGGTATAGGATCCACCTGTAGAGTCTCACTGAAGGAAGTCCCCATGTTTCCTCTTTTCATGGGGTTTGCCTTTCCCCTCTGACTGGGAAGTACATCAGTCTTCAGGCTTGGGCATAGGCAACCAACCAAGCATTGTTTAAGGTCAAGATGTGGAAACTTTGTTGGTGCAGAAGTTTCTGGACGCCTTAGCTTCCCATTGGGCAACTGGAGGAAAGTGCTGCAGCCTCTGCGTCCAGTAAATCTGTCCAGTTTCCTGTTAAACTCACGCGGGTTCACTCCACGCTGAATCACAATGGGTGGAAGATAAAGTTCTTCAGAAGCTTGGCTGCTTGTAAACTTTTCTTCATCCATATTTCTCAGATGTGGAATGAGCAAACGACAACCGTGTGGCACCGTGAAGAGCAAGTGCGAAGTGACAGAATGAGCTGAAGAGCATGAACTTACAGAGTTCCACTGATTGTGACCTCACAGATAACGTGTATCTTTCATTTAGACGTTACAGTTGGGTCAGCAAGTTCATGCACATGTGAAATAGGAGTAATAGGTTTAGGCATTCAGGATAGGATTATAAAAGTAAAGATAAATAAGTAAATAAAAAAAACCGATATTCCACAGCTTATGTAAATTAATGCACCAATCAGGGCACGTGAATAAACTCGATCAGGGACTCAATACACTAAACATTTAATAATATTAACTCATTATGGAAGTATGGATCATGATAAAGATCGTAAAATGACTGATAATTAGAAACACCGATAAGAAATGACATTTCTTTACATTTCTATACGGTTATACCAGAGACAAAGCGTTGTCTTGAGTATGGCGCCCCCTAGTGGATCTTTCTCTCATTTCGGTGTATGTTACTGCTGTTTTTAATTGTATTGTATCTTATTTTGTAATTCTTGTAATTAGTTTGTAATTGACATTTGTTATACGTTTGTACTTTTATTTATATATATTTTTGTTTCGTACCCAAGCTTTGGGCAATACGAATGTGAGATTTGTCATGCCAATAAAGGTTTTAAAATTGAAATTAAAAACAAAAATAAAAAAATGAATTGTATGCTATATTAACGCTATATTTCAAGTAATCGAATTGTTTAATTACTATATGAATTCAATCTAACAATGTTTTATTCCTTTTCTCTCTGAGAAAAGCTTTTAAAATCCACACAGATAGGTAGGCCTACAATTGAACAGGGGATCTCTGGAGGTGACGTCAGTAACAACTAAAATCACTAAACACTAAATAAACATTCATAGTTGTTTATTTGGTTTCACCGCAGTAAAATCATAGTTTTAATCCAGCTCCATAGTGTAAAAGCCAAGTCTCTGGGGATTTGTGGATATCACGGATCAATACTTCATTGAGAAGTATATAGATATATTCCATAATTGCTGTGAGCAGTAGATTTCATAATGTCAAAATCAAAGTCAAATTTATTTCTATAGTGCTTTTTACAATTGTGCATTGTTTCAAAGCAGCTTTACAATATTAAATTATCTTAAAAGGCCAATCCCAAATTGAGCAAGCCTAGGGCGACAGTGGAAAGGAAAAACTCCCTAGATGAAAAAGGAAGAAAGCTTGGGAGGACCAAGACTCAAAAAGGGACCCTACTTGCATGAGTGGCCTAGATGTTAATTAAATAATTAAGTTGTAGTAATAATAAAATTAACTAAATAATAGTAATAGTAAATAATAATCATTTAAATATTGGCTAAATTGTAACTTTTTTGTTTATCATTGTTTTATTCTGGTAGAACAATTTCCCATATAATGGAACAAACACAAAGCAGAGAAATTGTAAGACTCTATTATCTTGTATTTTTTGAATACGAGTTATTTAGCAGTGACATAGCATGAGCAGGACTGGTTCTGTTACTTTTCTGTTACATTACCTTTCTGGAATCCTGCTCATCAACTCCAGCGTCCTGATTACGTCACTTAATCAAGCTCACTCACATACCTTTTTATATCTGGCTCATGATCCATGTGCAAACAAATACTCAAGTATGACGCTAGAAAGTTACAGTGGCGAACAAGAGTATGAGTAAAATACAGGCAAATAAACAGTAAACTCTTAAGAAGAAAAGGAGCAGAGTGTAATATAGGGGCACCCCTGGTCAGAGTCTGATCCAGGCTCCACCTTGAGGAGACTTGGGCGCATCTGAAGGGGCAGAACTTTTGAACGTGCAACAAAACCTTATGCTTACTTAACTTATAAAATCTCATAAAATGTGTAATCCAAGCAACCAATCTAGTTGCTTCCCCACATCTGAAGTCCAGCTGGATGGGAAAGTTCAGGTTTATTGCTGGTTTCAGGCTTCATGCATGAGTTTAGGGCTGGGTTTAAGGATGTTCTGCCTGAATCACAGCTTGGGGGATGGGACCTGTGACTCTGACCAGGTTGTCCCCACGTTACACAAAGGAGAAAAGAAGAACAATCGTGTACCAGTATGTTTAATTATAACAACGACAGCAAGAGCAGTAATAAATCAGTAAAATATCAGTAATAATAATACTTATTATTATAACAATGGTAATCATAATGATACCACGCTGCAGTGGAAACATAAATTCCTGAGTGAGGTCATCAATTTCTATTACATGCTATTAACAAAAGTATGATGATGATGATGATGTTCATGAATAGCATGAGAAAAGTAAGCAAGAGAAACAAAGAGTAAAACACCATGTGGGAAACACACAAATTCCGAACAGGGTTCTCTCTCAGGAGACAACTCCCTCTTGAGTGGGTGTGGCCAGGTAACATACCTGTCACCAGGTGAGGACACACTTCCAACCTGGCAACACTGCAGCACCAGTCTCATTACACCAAAACACCCATGGTGCCTTATTGCTACACCTTCATTTCATGCAGATGCTCCGGACTTGGAGCTGCTGATTTCTGATCAGAGTGATCCCAGGTAGGAGAACTTCTCTTCTTATTACATTTCCCGGGCGACATTAAAAGGGCTTTCACTTATCCTGCTCAAGTGCGGCACTAAGTTTCCTGTTTCTCACCCTGATTTAATTGCCTTGGAGATTTTTTAAACACAAGTACATTTACAAATAAGCTTTTAGGGCTGGACCGGAACTGACAATGCATTTTGGGAAGCTTTATAATGGTCATAGGCTTAAACTCAGGGTCTGTGCTGATGATGTGGACTGTTCTTAGCAAAACAGTGACACGATGGTAGTGTGTGCTGCTGGTACGAGTGTATTAGGCATCAGTATTTCTGGAGTTCATAAACACTTTATTACATTGCATTTACTCCGTTATACCTTGCACTCGTACAGACAAAACTCGTTTCCATTCACTATTTGCGTTCCTCATCCTCTGTCCTGCAAAGTGTCAGGTCACAAAACTGTCAGTCCCACCACTAGACCACTATGCTGTCTTCAACCCCTGCTGTCCTGGGAAGTCTCGGAGGGAATTCACAGTATCGAATGAACTTTTGTTTTCTCTTGAAGAAGCCATGTAAACTTAGGAGCTCCTAATACACGTTACAGAGTGTCCACTTTAAGCTTCACTGCAATACCTGGATTGCTCAGGCAGGCCACAGGACAGGACGAGCCAGTTCTCTTTGTGTCCTCATCTATGACTGTGCCAATTAGCTCTAAAGAGTCATGCATAAGAGTCATTTACATAGCTTAAGGAGCTGTCATGATCAAATAACAAAGCCATGGGTTTTGCCACAGTTTTCACTGCTAGTGCTTTAAGACTTGCACGGTTCTTGTTCTACACCCAGGTGAGATCAGGATGACCCACATAGCAAAGCCAACGTCGTGTGGAGATGGTGCCATGGTGAGCAGTTCGGCTGGAGAGGTCAAACTCAATTCAGAGGAGCATGAGGTGAACGTTTAGTTGAGAAATATACTAGATGCACATATTGTACGTACTGTAATAATAATCTTGAATGTGGCTATAAATATCTGCAGGGTGTCCAACAGGATTTGTAGATTGAGAAGAGGTGGTACAGTGCAGCAAATGTCGATGTTCGATGTTTGGAAAATGTGTTGCTAAGCAGATGTTAATGATGGCAAAGAGGAGGGATTGCATTTGTAATTCCTTGAATTCAATTTTGTGAGACATTGCTGCTGAATGCTGTTAATGCAACTGTAAATATTAAAAAATAAAGCCATAACGCCAACACAAAACATGCGCTAGGTAGCCAAAATATTTGGACACCCTAACATCACTTTCATGTGTACTGGCTGAACGTTTTGTTTGAAACACACGGGCCATAATTGGCCCCAAAACACCATCGTAACCGGTTGTTTTTTAACATTATTTTGGAACATAACTGTGGGAATATTGCTTATTTAGCTGCATGGGCTTTAGTCTAAGTCTTTAATCTTAGTGGGTAAGGTTTGTTGGAGGCATCCTATGTAAATACCACATTAAAATTTCCCCCTGATCCATCTCACTGCCTGTGTTTGTTTATGAAAATGGCATGTTTGTTTTCATGCCCCTGTTAGTGATGGGTGTGACTGAAATAAATGTGCACAATAATTAGGACAGGCATCTGCATTATTTTTTAAAATATTTTTTATATTTTGTATTGTATGTAGTTGACAAATGCTGGAAGTGAGTTCATATCATATAAGGCTTATAAATGAGAAATATATTATACGTTGTGGGGGGTTTGGAGCCACTCAACACTGGGGGAATGACAGACATATACCCCAACAGGACGTAGAAAATGGTCCATGGTTTGTAATTAGATCGATGTGCAGTTTGTAAAGCTTAACTGGTGGCCATAATGTTGCAGTAATCTCATGACTACAGGTGTAATGAAGGGGCACTGCTGTTGGCCCCACAGAACCAGCCATCACACTGAGGAGCACTGAGATTTGGGTTAGTGAGGTAATCCAGAGAATACATGCTTTTCAGAGATGCCAGTTGACTTGCATCTGGTTCCAGTATACTGAGAGCTGAACTAAGAGACCATCCGTTGCACTTTGGAGCAAACAGTTTAGGTTCCTTTAAGAAAATAGCAAACGCATAACGTGTAGTAGTTATAAACATTAATATTTCAGTCCATGAATGTATGGTGTTTTGCAAACCCTGGTACCTCGTGTGGTGAGCTAGTGTGGTTGTTTAACTTAATATTAGATCCAAGTATAAGATTATTTGAGACTTATTTCACTTCACTGTTGGTTATTAACTTCTCGCGGAGTGACGTTATTAGACAAATTACACCTGATCCACTCTGTATGACCTATGCCTTTACACTATATTGCCACAAATATGAGGACCTTACATCTCATTAGTGGCTTTGGCTGTTTCAGCCACACCCGTTGCTAATAGGTGCAAACAGGCGCGCAACCTCCACACAAAACACTAGCCATAAAATGAGTCATTTAAAGCAAAAGCTATTAATGTGTGCTAGAATAGGGTGCCACCTGCCCAACGAGTCAAAAGTGTAAAGAATGTTACATTGAAATGGAAATGTCTGTGAGCTGAGTCTTGATGCACTAGGACATATAAGCTTACAAAACAGGACATACTATGTGGTAGAGGAAATAAATATCCGTCTGTCACTGTTTGCGACAACATGCCAAGCTTTGATAAGCCTCTGGAGACAACATAGAAGAGTTGTTTATTCGGAGCTTAATGGATTTGGTTTACAAGTCCAGTGTTAAACACAAGGAGATAGTGTCATTTAGAGCAGCAGAAATGAATAACACTCTGTGGTGCCAGCATGAATGAGGAATCTTAGGCTGTTTCTGATGGTCCTGGCCCCTTTTGACAGTTTAATTCTACCACAAATACTGTCGTTCTAATGAAATAGTCATTTCCAGTTTTATGAAAAAAGGCCCTTGGCTGTTTCACAAGATGAGCTCTAGAAGGAAACGAAATTGTGGTCTGGCTAGAGCCCTGACTCCATTTCTTTCATTTGGGTTGCAGGCCATGACATCTAGGTTCCATGACATGTGTCTAACTGGGAGCCAGAGCCAGAAATGAGGAGCTCCGTATTACTGCTGTAATTAGTATAGCTGTGAAGACAATGTGTCCAAATACATTTGGCCTTGCAGTTTCAATGCACGTTTGGCGACTACATAGAGCTATAGGTTGGACTGTGGTGGTGCAGCGGTTACGGTACTGAGCTATTAACTGGAAGGTTGAGGGTTTGAGTTACAGCATTGCAAAACCACTGGTGCCTTTGTGCAAGGTTGTTAACCCACAATTACTTGCATTATGCTGTAGTATTGTATTGTATTCTATTTTTTCAGTGTCACTTGACTAAAATGAACAGGCGTAGCTCTTGTAACGGAAGTTGTTTAATTTATTAACAGCAATTGCAGATTTGGGCAGCACGGTGGCTCGGGGGGGTGGGGTAGCATTGCCTCACAGCAAGAAGGTCCTGGGTTTAGTCCCAGGGTGGAGCGACCTGGGTTCTTTCTGAGTCTGCATGTCCTCCCCATGTCTATGTGGGTTTACTCCGGGTACTCCAGGTTTCCTTCCACAGTCCAAAGACATGCATGTTAGGTTAATTGTTGGCCTTCAATGTGTGACTGTGTCCCCATCTAGGGTTGTTCCTGCCCTTGCAGCCAGAATTGCCAGGTGGGCCCCGGCTGGCCCGCGACCCTGTGTGGATTAAGCAGAAGATGAATGAATGAGCAATTGCAGATTTATCTGTGGTGCTTTTTAAAAATGTGTTATTCACTACTCTAGGAACTGGAGAACAAAGCCCAGGCTGTTGCACCACCACAATTAACCATTACGAACTACAATCAGAGGAGTGAGGAGTTCAAGAAGACTTTCAAAGAACTGGCAGAGTCGGAACACCTTGTGCTGGGTGAGAGTGAGAGCCAGTCTACAGTAAGGCGTTGCTTTTGACTGTTTTGGACCATTACAATTCAAATCCCGAGACAACATCCCAACGTATAGGTGCTCCCTCCACCAGCTTCCCAGTTGGCAGGACTGTTTGATGTTGTTGTGCAGTGCCTTTTCTTTTAGCCTTATCTTTTATACATCTGTCCACGGAAAATTAACCCAGCAATCATTTAGGACATCCAAGTTATCCTGGACCAAAAATCTGCTGTTGAATCTTTGCTCAAACACAAAGTTTTGCTTATACATGCAAACATGAGTATAGAGAAGTTTAATGATTCAGTTGTGTTGCTGCAACATTTCATATTGTGCTCCTGGTGTGACAGGATTCCATTTCCAGAAGGACTATGTAATCTGTCCACAATGTCTTATTGGTGAATGCTTTTAGGGCTGGAACCACACAGTGACTTACAAAATGAACCTGATATGGGCTAGGAATTAAACAAGGAATGTAGTTCACAGAACTAAGGTCATGAGAGAGACCTCACCTTGCCAGAGGCAGGATACAAACCAGAGTGGCTTAGTCGTAGAGCACTGGTTCCCAATGCTGTGGCTTCCTGGTTTGTACCCCACCTCGGGTGAATTGTGGACTTTCCCAGCTTTAGAACCTTGTGAGATATTGGTACAGTAAGTCTAGGTTGCTGAACTTCTTACAGTTTCTTGTCTTAATGTGCATGCACCAGATTACCATGGACTGGTCCCTGAGTCTTACTGCTCCTCGAGTTTAGGGCTACTTCAGGTCACCCAATCTTCTCACATCACATGGGTGCTATTATAGCTTCTGATGAGCATCGTTTTACAGAATATAAAGTACAGTATATAATGTGGATACAGACTTATATAAGGGTTTCTACATGTTTTTACTTTTGCTCACAGCTATATTTTGCCCTGGAAGTTTGGAATTGCATTGCAGTGCTTGTATCTTCTGAAATGTGGTATTTTCTTCTCCAGACTACACCTGCGCGCTGCAGAAGGACATTTTATTGCAAGGACGTCTTTACCTCACAGAGAACAGCCTCTGTTTCTACAGTAATGTCTTCTGGGGAACAAAGGTAACACTTCAGAAGGTGGTACTTCTTATGTAAGCAGTAAATAAAAGAGACAAATGAATTAATTTAGGTGTCGTTTCTGATAGATTACATTAAATATGAATGACATTACGTCCATAACAAGGGAGAAAACAGCTCGGCTCATTCCGAACGCCATTCAGATCTGCACCAGTGCAGAAAAGGTATGCTTCCTGCAAATAAACATTTGTATTTAGAGTTCAATAAAGCTGAGAATTGGTTTAGATTTGGTTAGAACTGATGTAGTTCAGTTTCTGTGGTGAGTTGCTATAGATATACTGTAAACCTAAAGTCCTGGCTAATTAAAATCTATATAGTGTAATTAGTTCTAACTTCTGATGTCATACTGATGTGTTCTTCCATTTCACAGTTGTTCTTTACATCTTTTTCTGCACGGGAGAAAACTTTCCAGAGCATTTCTCGCCTGTGGAAGAATTTACTTATGGAGAAGGTAGGTCTAAAGTGTTTCGTCTTCCTCTGTGTCACTAATAGATATTCACACATAAGGTCACAGCTACTCCAGCAAAATGTTGCCTGTTCCTTTAATTTGACCCAGCCTAGGCAGCTGTGAACGTCTGTTCCAGCTGTTCAGGGTATCAATCTCTAAGGTAGACCCTAAGACATTTCTGCCTAGAGCTATTTACTCGTAATGTATAAAAATAAAGCTCAGTCCCAGAATATATAAAATCTACTTTATTTATACGGGGCGGTAAATAGATATTGTAAAATCTATCATGCATTCTTTATAAGGTTAAACTTCATTAAGATTCAAAGAATCCGCTTCAGTCACTACTGTCGGTTTCCTGCTTGCCTGTGACTTTGCCCTTTGCCCATCCCTGTGAAACTGACCATGATAAGCAGGGTTTAAATTAGTATAAAAGGTGTGAGGTCACTGGCTAGGGTACGGCATTACCTTAGCAAAAAATGGGGGATGTTTCATAATGATTATGAAGCAATTAAAATATAAGCATTTGATTTAATTTCATTAAACAAAATGATAAAACTCAATGATTGAGATTTAGGAGTAAGTGATAGAGTCATAGGGGTGAACAGAAGCCTGTCAAACTGGACCAGAGTGCCCCCATATTACCGGTTCAGTAGGGCGTATGGTCACCCAAGAGTGTAAAAACACACTGACAGAGCTGGGGCATGGGCAGGATCAGATTATCCAAGCATTAAATGAATTAGAAAGTATGTATTTAAAAATTAAAAATGCACATGTTAAGCTGGGATATAGTTGATGGTTAATATGCAGTCTGATCTCGAGGTTGACGATTATGATTATTTAGTTAATAGTTTTGATTTAGAGTTAACAGCACCACAACACCATACCCTCTTACATATACTAACGAATCACTTGCAAGATGATAACAACGTATGACCAAAATTCTGCCGATATATGTAGTATTTAAGTCTGTATCCTTTTAAAAAAGAACTGGACGTAAGATGAGCAAACTTTTGTGTAGGTCCACACAAACAGGTGGTTCATAGGCGAAAACCCACCGCTCTGGCAACCCTGAAATCCTGCGTTAACTCTTCCTGTTTAGCGTCCGCAGGACTGTGTTTCGTCTCGGATATTTAGTGCTCTATGTAGGGTGTATAGATCACTAATTATTAGTGTATGCAATGCGTTTATGTAGGGACGACGCTTTGATTTGGAATAGAGCCCGGTTCTGTGGCGACAGATTTGAGGTCACTTCGGTTCATTTGAAAGCGAACAGGTAGCAAAAGACTTGGTTTACAGACGTGTTTGTAAGTATGTAGACCGTCGTTAAGTATTTGCCGAAAATACTGCTTAGAACGCATTGTAGTGTTTATTACTATTGTGTACATGTTTTAGAAATGTGTCGGTGCTAAAGTCTGGCTGTGTTTGGTCTGTACGCCGTTTGTGTGTTTTATGGTTTGTTTAAAGTTCAACAGGTAACGTTGTTGTTCATTTCACTGTTGCTGTGTCGCTTTAAACTTTAAACATGGCCGATTTTGGCACTCAGTTAATACAGTTTTTTAAGGCATTTGTTAAAGGAGAAGGCTTGTTTTCAAGTGAACCCCTCTGTGTAGAGTGAGAAATTACCTTGGACTAGACTTTCCACACGTTTCCATTTACTGAGGAAAGTAATTGAGCTTGAAACGGAAAACTAAACTTCTGTTTGCAGAACGTTTCCGTATGTCATTTATATTCTTATTCAAGAAATCAGTAGACATTTTAACAAAAAACTAATTGTTATTTCTTCATACGGATAATGTTATTTATTGTAACATAAAGCAACAAATAAATATTCGTTTACATCTGCTCTTGACTAGGAAATGGGGCAAAAACAAGTAATCATGCAATCTGCAAGTTCCATTCACGGGTTTCTTATTCATTAACAAACTGTGAACTTCATTCAGGTTTTTCTTGTCTGCGATCCTGCCAGTGGTTTTTCCCTAAAACCGTGAATGTGCTCTTGTTTTCTGCATTTCTTCTCTGCTGGTGTGAATGCAGGGTTTTTACACAAATGCGCTTAGACCTCCATTAATAGTGTTTCGGGAAAACAGGTTTTCTCAGCTTTAGCAGGAGGTTTAAATTCTTATCTGTGGAAGTCACTCACCCCACATATGCAGTCGATCAAGACTGTCAAGTGCCGAAACTTCTGATCTTTTGAAATTTGCACAAGCTCACGTGTGATCTGCTCTGTTTAGTTTTTATGTTTTTCTGTAGCTGTGAGCCTGTTTTTGGAGAACGGTCATGTGCAGCTGTTTGCTTTCACACAGGTGGAGTTTATGGTCCACAGGGCTACGGGAAGGTTGAGGTGCTTGTAGCTGTAGTCCATAATTTCCTTTGTACACAAGGATAATAAATCCGTCCATTAAATGATTAACTGAGGCTTATTAGTATGACTGAATATTGCAATTGTACTGCTGTATCGTATGCCTGTTACATGGGATATATGCGTTACAGTCCAGGCCTGAAATGTTCTGACCAATGTTATTTTTATTTTTTAATTAACCCTGCCCAATCCCCAGTGTTTTTACAATAAGTACAATAAAACTCCTATAGTGTGAGAGAGTGTGTGAGAGAGTGTGTGAGAGAGTGTGTGAGAGAGTGTGTGAGAGAGTGTGTGAGAGAGTGTG
>JAUZST010023345.1:0-31580 GCA_034779995.1 Parotocinclus haroldoi
GAGAGAGAGAGAGAGAGAGAGAGGGAGAGAGAGGGGGGGACTGTAATTAGCATTGAGAGATTAATAATGTTTGCATTCTTGATTAGTTTTCTGAATGGCGATCAAAATTTAGTCCTGCTTAAGCCTTAATCCTAGCCAGAATTTGGTTTTCCAAATTGTTGTTGTCAGGAGGACCTATGCTGCAAGATATAAGCCCTTTACTAGCCGTGATAATGTTTTGTACTTAATAGAAACTTTTGTTTATTAACTGAACATTCTGGACTAATACAAATGCATCAAACCTAAGCAGTTGTTTTAATTAACAGCATATTTTACAGATCACGTGGAGGACAAACTATGGATTCTCGAATCATAAATAATAATACAAAGAGCAGTGTAAACTAAGTGAGAGAAAACCTAGCTAGAGAGACAAAAGAGTTATCAATTGATACTCAAGACATGAAGGCAGAAAAGCCACTGCGATATGTCTTCAAAATAGAAAATACTCAGCAAAGCAAATTAATAACGAAGACTTGGAAACAGGCAATGTTTTGTGAAACAGCAGTAGGAAAGCACTGAACAGAATGGAATTGACATAGAGAAATGCCAACTTAAAACCAGGACTAACACACAACAGAAAACAAGGTCACAGTGGGCTAAGGAGAAGCAATCATGGGATGTGGATGATTTACAAATCTGCACTGGCCAAAGACATGATGCTGGAATGTTGTAATTATTTATATAATAGTGACCTCCATAAGAAGACAATCAATTTTCTCCACTCATTTATGACATGAGGTTACATACCAATAATTACCTTAACACTTTGACTGCTTTTAATAGAACATAGTTTTGGTACTGATTAGGTCACTTTTCAGGATGTTAATGCATCTTGCCACAGAACAGAGAGTATGTTTAAGTACATCATACAATCTCTGACATGGCTATCTTACTTTCTGTATTTTAATCCGATTGTAATTTTACGATGAAAATGTAAAAAGTTTGATCCATCTTTATAGAAAGTAATGTTGTGTAAGAATGTAGAGGTTTACTATAAGTTAAAGCATAATCAATCTTTCCTGTCTCTCGAATTCTCAGTAAGTACATGTTGCTGTATTCACCACTTACTGTAGGTGAGCTGTTTCAAATTGGTTTCTTAAAAAATTTGTCTGTCATGTGGTTCGTTAACCCTCACCCAATCCCATTTGTCTGCTTCTACTGATCTACTACAGTAATAACTGTAACACACCTAACCGCTTCATTTAATTAGTGCTGATTATTAAATTTCACCTTGTATTATTTCCTCATAATCATCGTCCTGCAATGAGAAATTTGTCTGAGTGTAGAGTGTAGAGTACATTTACAACATTTGGTAAATGCCCTTATCAAAGGCAACTCACAAATGAGCTGAGCATTTTTATGGGTCTTACTCATGGGTGCAACAGAGGGAACTTGGCAAAAATAGGAACTCACATCCCTGATGGTAGTCTTACTTTCTGAACCAGAACTGATCATAAAGAGTCTGAAGATAATAATATAACCATATTTGTATATTATAATATTTTCTCAAACTTTCAAAACTGGCTTACAGTTTAGCTGACAGCTAAAGCTTTTTGCTAGAAGGATTTGATTTTATGATTAATATTCAAAAACCCTAACCACTTAGCCAGTGGTAATGCTAAAAATGTTATTTTTAAAAATTCTTTACGAATAAAATCAATTTGGGAAAAAATAAGGTGAGAAACCATACGACTGTATGAGTAAGTGAAAGTACTCAACTGCTCAAGTCCTCAAATGAAAAAGGAAAATAATAGAACAATCAAACAAGCCAAAGAAAATATCTTCTAACAGCTTTAGCATTTGTGTTGATTAATGTGAATACACTCACCGGACAGTTTATTAGATGCACCTCCATGTTTCTACACTCATAGTAAATTTGATTAATTCAACCTATCATATAGACGCAAGTTGTATTCCATCTGTTTCTCTACCTACCCTGTTAATCCCTTTTAACCGTCATTTCCTAGTGGTCAGGACCTCCACAGGACCACCATGTATCAGGTATTATTTGGATGATCATTCTCAGCACTGTGTGGTGGTGGAATGTTGGTGTGTGTTTTTTTGGTATGAGGCGATCCACCTCCCAAATAGTAATGTGGTGGCCTGTGTGGATCATTAGAGAACACAGTAAAGGGGAATAAAAGTATGTAGAGAAACAACTAAAGTACAACCTGGAATTTTAGAACCACAACATTATTCTATATGGTAAATGGAACAAATAAAATGGACAATGAGTGTATAAACAATATGATGCACCTTATAAGCTTGCCAGTGAGCATACTTGGACAAAAACACCACAGATTGCTGGAGTACTTGTTTAACTTGCTTTCTAGCTAGCATTGAACTTCCAAATGCACATTCTTTAATAATTAACGCAATACCATGCTAGCTTTGAAACCTGGTAGCTAGCGAACTTTAAAGATAGCTGCAAATCTGTCAGTTTAAATTGAATATAACAATGCATTTGCTAGTTAGTTCTGGTAATCAACGGCATCTAACCACTTTTAACACTAAGTTTTACTGTTGTATAGGAAGCAGAACAAGTTTAGATTTAATTAGATTTACGCTTCTTTTGCTAAATAGCTAGATCTTTACGAAGATGTTTGTTTAATGGAGGACAGTTTTGTATTGAAGAATGAAAGACTATCCTCTTTTCTTAGCATAACTACCTGACTTTTAATGCAAGCGTAGCAATTTAATAAAGTAGGATGGAACTTCTGTCATAAAGCAATCTTTTCTATACACTTGCTCAGTTGAGAAGATGACTGATTACAATCCTGACTCCACTTCTACAACCTTGTCTTTCCTAATGGATGTCAAACTAATAGCTTTGTTCATACAATAACAGAACATCAGCTCTACATCGTTTCTTCCAGATGAGACATTAATTAACAGGATCTCAATAACTAACCAGAAAGTGAAACAGAGCTTGTACCCTGCTATTACCCCCATTTACATTAGTTCCTATACTTGTTCAATCATGCAGGACTAATTTTTTCCCTTAATGCACCAGTCTGAAATGGGATGGATTTGGCGAATAAATAAATAATGAGGAATGTTAATATTTAATGCACCCATCCATTTTTATACATAATCATTAGGCGGCAGGGCTAAGGTGCTGCCAGATTTTTGGCTGCCAATGATCCATTAATTCACAGCATTTGGATAGACTTGAGGGATAAGGCATGTGGGATATATACCCCTTTTGGCTATAGCCATTCTGTAGTCAGTTTATGCAGAGAATACAGCATTAACACCTAGGAAGTTTATCAACTGTTGTCCAGTCCTTATAATGTGCTCACTAATGGTAGATACTTCAGTGTGGGCATAGGCAAATTTACATAGGAATCCCAAAGTCAGACTATGACATAGACAAATGTAGTTGTGTGATCTGTCTTATCTCCAAAGAACCCAGTAATACTGGAAACTGCCCACAGAGGAAATGGCTCTTAGCTTGTATGTATTTTACTGTATATATAAGCAGTCAACCTTGATTTACCCATTATCATATTATGGAGGGTTGTGATATTTTGTGCTTTGCCACTGCTGAGGATCAGTCAGATTGAAAAAGTATGATTTTTTTCATAAGTGAAAAGCTCAACTTTTCTGGTTCTTTTTGTTGGGGGTCTGAAGCGTATCCTGTACGCTCAGTAGTGTGCCATTCTAACCCTAAAGAGAAGGGGTAACAAACATGTATGTAAAACATTTTATAAAAAATTATTTCATAAATAACAAATATATAATAACAATAACATCAAACAATTCAATATGATACTCTGCATTTTCTTTATTGCTATAGAACGAATGCCTGACTGAAAGTGCTACTAACCAATCAAAACTGCTCATTAGAACTCTTTCTTTGTATGCAACATTATGAAGGGTTCAAGTAATGTTAATCTATTAAGAGAATTACATTCTTAATAACTGATCAATAGTATTTATGATGGCCCATAGAGGTCTAAACTCATCAGCTGTCTTCTCATCATACTGAAGAAGGTTCTATGCATTTTTTAGTAATAAAAAAAATGTTAAATGGCAATTTGGAAGGGAACTTCAGCAATATCAGCTAGATAGGTCATTTCTCTGACAGAAGAGAGGAGGATATACTTTATCTTCAAATAAGATGAACAAACTTGTGAAATTTTGGCTAGCCAAAACATTAAATACAAATAACAATATGTGTGTAAGTTCTGATGGTAGGCTAGCAGAAGAAGTACCCACTGTGTGCACTGCACACCACTGTGAAAAACAAAGGGACCCTCGATGGGATACTTTTACCAAGTCTGGCTTGGCTGGAAGGCACCTCTAAGGCTAGCAAATTGCCATTGCAATATCCAAGTGAGTGTGAAACATATTATGAATTATAAAAGCTTGTCTGGCTCCTAAAAACACAATGCAATAGGATGATTATGCATGCAGCAGGTATAAACTGTGTAACTGTACAAAAAGTGTCTGCCACTTAGTCGTTCTAATGATGCCTCTTTAATTAAAACTTAGTGGAATGTGGTTGAGGGTAGCTGACAGGGATATTAATGTAAAATGGGTAATTAAGGAAAATGTTCCATTATGCAAAAAACAACATAATGACAGAAATTAGGCTTTATATTGTAAAATGCTCTCTCAGTTCCATAATTACGCCCAAGGACCTGTGAGATTTCATTGCCTGCATAAATTTTAGCTAGGGGGAATAATAAGCTTTAGTGCTAGTCAATAGAGAACAATTAATTGCCCAAAATGAAAGGATCTGTTTAATAATTCAATTTGCCATTTGTATGAATTAAACAGAAGGCTATCATGACTGTGTCAGTGGTGCTATTGTTCATTGGAGAGTGAGCCATGGCATCTCTCTCTGACACACACTGGTTGAGCTCTAGAGACGGTTAGCTGGTCTGAAAAACTCTTTGTGATTGAGCCACAGTTGGAACCAAGCCATGAGCTCCATCTTTATTTTTTTACCTCCTGATGTTGTTTATAGCTCGATCCTTTCTTTTTCTCATCGGGGCGAAAATTCACTCAACGAAAATATGTATTCATGAAAAGCAAAGCCTGAATTTCTTTAAGAACAGCAGCCATGCCTTTTAGCCCAAATTTAAGTCTTGCATAATTGTATTTATGCGACCTTCACAGCCAGACACCAGCATTTCTTGAGGTTTTGAGGTTATGTTCTGTTATTGCGACATGAAACTTCAAGCTGATGTCTGGCTGTGAAAAGGTATCATAAATACAATCAAACTTCTGGTAATTGCTACCTGAGCTCTACTGCTGAACTAGCTTTAGGTGGGTTTGCCTGACATCTTTGGAGAGTGACAAATGAAAGGGAATAATTAATTTATCAGAAGGAACCAGGCTTTAATCCTCAGTGTCCTGCAGATAGGAGTAGTTTTTTTCCACCCAAACCCACCCCTTCAGATCTTCTCAAATGATAGCACGTTCTCCCTAGGCAGCCTCTTGTTAATAAGGCTGTCAGAGGGGTTGCAGAGGTGTCGTCCAAAGCGACTTATCTCCTCGCCACACACTCCCGTCTACCCCTGACAGCCACTGAAACCCAAGGCCTTTTGAATCCATGCGAGTGCTGGGCCACAGTAAGAACATGGGCCAGAGCTGTCATTTAAACTGGTAATTCAAACATTAGGCCTGAAGAGAAACTGGGGGATTGGAAATGTGTGTTGAAAGGGAGCAACTCTGTGGATCGCTTGGTGAACAGTGAATCTTTCTGTAAGATTCCCTTTTAAGGGAAAAACATAATATTCCTTAAGGGAATTGGCTTGTTTTAATGATAGCATGTACTTTATGTTTGGTCTGGATTTATTCCTCTTCAGTGATTATATGAGTTTACATGTCTGGTCCTCACTGTTGGAGGTTTTATGTGTTGCAAGATTTGTCTGCCTCTCAGCATGGTGTGTGTGCGCTTGCAGACAAAAGCGATAAGGTCAATAATAAGAGGTTGTCATGCTGTAATATCATAGAATAGCTTCTTTAATAAATAATGCGTTATATGATTGAAACTTTGACAGTACACATCCACATCCGAAGGCTGTCATGCCTGGAAAATGTACACATTGCTAAATATTAATTGAAAACCTTTGGATAAGGTAAGTAAATATATCTGAGCTTAACTTAGGTATTCTGGACAACATAGACTTAATATTCTCATAAATATTTAATTGTAGTTGAAATAAGATGTATATAAATAATATAAAAACAATATTTTAAGGCAATAGACCATACTGTACATCGATCCTGGCATAGTTAACTTCTGGTTCTCTCCTTTCTAACTATACTGTTCTGCACTTGTCTTTTCAACACCAGTTCCAGCCCTCATACATTTACCTGGAATTTTCAAACGCAACCATAACTAGGCTTTAAAAAAAATGAAAATAAGGGGCAATACTCTGAGCAAAAAGTGCCTTGTTGAGGTCAGAGGAGAATAGCAGGGCTGTTGTAAGCTGATAGCCAAACTTAAGAGTACTTTTGACAACAAAGGAATGCAGAAGAACATTTCTAAGAGCACAACACATCCACCCTTAAAGCTGATGGTCTACAACAGTAAAAGACTACACAAGGTGCCGCTGGTGTGAACTAAGAACAGACAATTTTGCTACAAATTGCAAAGGGTCACTAAAATTGGAAAATAAAAGATTAGAAGAAATAAATGTTGACAATTGTGATGTGTCAGTTTCTGTTGCGTCATTTAGATGGTAGGGCCAGAATTTGGTGGAATTTATCATCATTTAAACACCACAGCTTTCTGAGTATTGACTGACCATGTCCATCCCTTTATCAACACAGTGTTTCATTTTCTGATGGCTACTTTCAGCAGGGTAACAGGTCATGTCACAAAGCTCAAGTCATCTCAAACTGGTTTCTCGAACATGACAATATGTTCACTGTACTCAAATTGCCTTCAGACTTACCAGATCTCATTCCAATAGTGTGTTGGAACGGGAAATGTGCAGCAACTGCAGGATGCTGTTATGTAAATATGGACCAAAATCTCTGAGGAATGAGGCACTAAATCTATGACACGAAGAATAAAGGCAGTTCTGAAGGCAAAAGGGGTCCAATGCAGCACTAGAAAGGTGTACATAATAAAGCAGCCTTTGAGTGTATAATGTTAGTAATATGCATATAGTGCAGATTAAACAATATTTACACAAACTGTAGGTCTTGGTGTAGCATGTTTTTAAGACTAACACACAATAGCCAAAATGTATATATTTAGGAGAATGAAGTCGGTTATCATATCATGCTCAATTGCCTTCACTGATCCTTTCACTGCTTTCCTATCGATTTGCTTTGTCTGGCTCTGGTTGCCACTCTAAAATCAAGACAAGAGCATCCAGTGGCTGAAGATCAATCCAAGGTCAGGACTGAGTGATTCAGTCTATCTCTTGTTGTTCCTCAGGCCGGCTGCCTCCTTCAACCAAGAAAATGAAAGCGGCTGATTTCCTGACTTATCTTGCTGACTCTTTTAAGCTCCCCAGGGAGGAAGGCGAGGCCTGTCATTGTCTGATGAGGCGAACTCATGACCTTTTCAATTTCACCCAATGCTATAGAGCCCAGTCCACCCAGGCAGCAGCACAGTCCAGCACAAAGGTGCCATTTGCTTTTCATTTCCTGCCTGATAGGACTGAAGAGAAAACATTGTATATTGTAATGCTCTCTCACCTTTTTGACATCAGTAAAATTGAAGCCTGGGAAAAGGATCGATACAAATTAAAAGCAAATATAAAACCCCTATTGAGAAAAAAGAATGCTATGCAGTTAGGAAATCTATTGGTACCTGGCTGGCAGAACATTGTTTGCAGACATTGTGAAGAAGTTCAGACAATAATTGAAAAGTAAAGAACGTGAAAGTTGGTCTAACCTTTAGGTTTTTTGGGAAGTGTAGCTTTGTTGGGCTTACTTGGTAGGCAAGTTTTTGTATCTACACTGTTGAAAATCATCATTGACTATCTATCTATCTTTTCATTCAAGCAATTCTAGTGAGTCACAATGAAGCTGCAGTTGAAATCCTAGGTTTATACTTGATGCATTGCAACTGGAGTGCAGTGGTAATGCCTGTTGGTTCTCTGCGCTGAACTTTACTATTTTGTAGGAGCTCTTGCAGAGCTGCACCTTTACAGGCATTTATACAGTACATCCATTAGAAATACAGGTGGCTTATAATCTTGGAATAACTCTGGAGGCCTACCTCATCAGCTGAAGAATTAACTGGTATGCCCAAGAATATGTGCAGATCTGATTTTTATCACATAGAAGTCCATGTAAACTCATTGCTCGGATTACTCAGATTATTTAGTTTGAGTGATTATAAATTGCATGTTTCCTAGCAAAGCATGGCCCAGAGCAGCACATTTTTAATTCTTAAATGTAGAAATTCTGCAATTTTGCTACTTTCACTGAGTGTGGATTCTGTAAGTAACCCAAAGATAGCAAAAATACATTAATGTTACGCTATGGAAAAAGGAACATCAACATTAAAATCTCATCCCACCTGTGAAATAGAGGAATGCCATGACATGTTTGACTAAATATCAGGACCTTTATTCAGTGAAAGTCCAAAACTGTATTAAGTAATATCACACCATCACCTGAAGCTTAACAGAATTCAGGTGATGCACCAAGAGCCACTGAAAAACAGAATACTTTGTGTTTCGGAATGGCATGGGGTCCGAACTCAATTACATTGCTGTGACCTGACCTGAAAAAGGCTATTAATGCATGAGAGGATCTAGAATGGTCTTCATGTAGCTACAGAAACCTGTCTGCATGTACCAATGTATATTATGTCTGGTCAGCGTAGCAGAAATTGACACAATTTCTATTTTCCAAAGAAAAGCCTAAATGCTGTATTCCATTTGGATGTTTTGATGACACAACCTCCAAAACACACAAAATGTCACCTCTACCCCTTATACATGCTAGATTGCTCTTCTGCCTTGTTGTATAATGGACTGTTGCAAATAGTCATTATCTTGGTGCACCTACACAGCATTACCCACATTATATTTGTTCAGTGTTGTGATCCTAGCATCATGTCATGTATCTCATCTATCAGCATACCTCCTGGTGCTGGTCTGAGAACAAATGTTTTTCCAATAAAACAGTTTTACAGAGGTGAAATTTAATACACCATGATAAATTCAGCCATTTTATTTCGTCAACATCCAAGAAAACCATTAAATGGCAGCTAAGATTCAGAGGTTGTTAATTAGATTTACATTTCCAGCATTTAGCAGACACCCTTATCCAGAGGGACTTACAACTGATACATTGTTACAAACCAAGCAATTGTGGGTTAAGGGTCTTGCTCAAGGACCCAACTGTGGCAGCTTGGCAGAGGTGGGATTTGAACCCTAGACCTTCTGGTCCAGAGTCCATAACCTTAAGCCCTAGGCTACTGCAGTCCACGCAGTCCACGAAGTAGATGCAATTTATTACTGTTCTTAATTATTTTTGAGGTATCTGTACCGTATTTGATTACTTCAGTGACATTGTACTTTAAAATTAAAGACTTTTCACTTACTATAGTACAAAACAGGCTCGTAACTGAAGTTTTTATGAATCGAATTATCTGTTTTTATTCAAGCAATTGTTGTCAGACACAATGAAAAAGAATGTTATGCAGTTATTTATTGATACCTGTCTGGCAGAAGATTGTTTGCAGACACTATGACTAAGCTCAGGAAACAGTTGAAAAGTAAATAAAGTGAAAGTTGGTCTAACCTTTAGGCTTTTTGAGAAGTGTAGCATTGTTGCACTGCTCTGACAAAGGCAAGTCAATATTGCTATTATTTGTATTATTTGTATCCACACTGTTAAAAATCATATAAAATCACATATGCAGTGTCAGGGAAGGGGCTTAAGATAAACACAGGAAGCTTCCAGACAACCAAAAATACCATAAAACAGGCTAGTTCCTAAAGTTTTTTTCATTTTAGCAATTCTAGTGAAACACAATGAAGCTGCAGGTAAAATCCTAGGTTTATACTTGCTGCATTGCAACTGGAGTGCAGCGGTAAGGCCTGTTGATGCACTGATGCTGCGCTTCATGGTTTTGTAGGAGCTCTTGTAGAGCTGTACCTTTTAGAGGCATGTATACAATACATCCATGAGAAATACCCTATACTGGCTTATAATCTTGGAGCAAGTTTGTTAGCCTACCTCATCAGCTGAAGCATTAACTGGTATGCCCAAGTATATGTGCAGATTTGAGTGCTGTGTGTGGGCTTTTCAGTGTACAGCATAGAACATTTTCCTTCCAAAAATAGTTATTTACACTTTACACTGTTTTATTTATCAAACTCTAGAGGTTTTTCACATCCCAGGGACAGTATGTTATATTACTATGATGATCATAATATAAAAAAATGTATTTAAGATATTCATTTTGGCACAAGTATTTTTGAATTAATTAGTGTGGGGTGACGGTGTTATTAGAAGACATACTATAGAAATGGTTAAGCTATAGTTTGTTCAACTAAAGTGCAGTGATAGTGTTTCAAGTTGCCAATGACAGCTATTGTTAGGGCTAAATATGATATATTGCATTATAAATATTGGCATGTCTAGTTATGAGTAATTTAGCAGCATTTATTTAAAAATGCTTTTGTTAATGCAATTTATTAATCCAAAGTATACTTTGCTTCCTCATGTCTGAAAATGTATTGATTCTGCCTTTGCTATGGTTAGCTAAAAATAATCATATCATTTGTATAAGTTTTGCAGATGATTCATGTAGTTATAGGGTATGAAATATTATGTATTCTCCGTGTCATGGACTTCTCACCCTCAGTTCTCACTCTGATTCAGTTTAAAAGAAATTTTGTAAAGAAATCATTTACGCTTTTACTTTAATTACATTTAGCAGCATATACTTCTACATTTCTACTTTAGTAAAATATATAAGCCATACTTCAACTTTGACTTGAGATTTTTTAACCACTTTTGCTAAGATTAAGATAATTTTTATCTTACTGCATTAAAATAATAAAAAATGGCAAGATAAATATAGGTTATTCAAGATGTATTATGTTTCATAAGTCAAATAAATTAATCTATTCACAGCTATTTAATGTTAACACCATGATTAAATTAAAATAAATAATTTAGTCATGTGTATAGTAGCAACGTTTGAAAAAGTAAGGTCCATGCTGAGTGACTGAAAGACTTGGCACAAACTCCAGCTTAAGAGATTTTAAAATGTAAAAAAAAAATGCTGGCTCACATATTTAAAAGCCTCAGCAGGTAAACCCCCGGTCAGATCCTGTCATGTTTGTAAATTAGTCCACGGATGCAGAAATACATGGGAGTAAATCCTCTAATCATGTTCATTTTGGAGCGCTGCAGGGTTGCTGTGGCCTGCTGCAGATTACCAGAGCTCATTAAACACACCGAATTATTGAAATGGTCTGAGGGCTTTTTGCTCCTGTCCAAACTGAAGACAAAGGAGACGAGTGAAACGAATGCTTTATCTGGCCGGAGCAGCCCTCGCACACGCTGCAACTTTTCTGGACACCACGTAAGTGCTATCGACTGCTCACCGAGTTGCAAGATTAAACGGTTTATTGACTGACGCAGGCACATCAAAGTGGACAGGCTTACCTGAGAACTAACCTTCAAATGTCACTTGTGTACAAACGGAGGTGCTTGAGTTTGAGGTGAACACTTCCTCATATGATTTGACCAAGAGAGAACAGGTAGAAGTGGTCAGTCAAAATTCAGGTCATGTACTCAGTTTAAGCTGAACTTGTTTGTCCGGTTTATTTCAAGTTGCGTCACAGCACACAATGTTTCTGGCCTCAGCGATTCATTACGTCGGGCACACTGCTGTTTTTCAGAGGCTGCACCAAGATGCCGGTAAAGGGCAGAAACTGATTGAGCTGTAGAGCAGGAAAAGGCCAGGCCAGCTGAGAAGTGATCTCTGGTTGAAACTGTTGTTCTCTTCTGGCCTCTTTAAATCATGGGCATTACTTTTTTAACATTTCGATAGACTTTACAGGAGGCTGCAGAATTTAATAATTGATGAGTTGTAAGTCAATTTCCCACTGGGGATTGGAACTGAGTTTTTCTTCTACCTTTTTATCTGGCCCCCACAGCTGGGACTGGCCTTCTTACTGCAAAGATCCACGTTACACTCAGGCCCTAGTCAACAGTCCTGGCTGTGACATTAAATTAAATAGGTTATCGACTGGCCAGCAGGTTGGAAATGAGGCTGCTAGAATTCATGCTCACTGCCTTCATGACCCGACCTGCAATGGGTCACCACGCCAGAAATCAAAGCATAATGGATTCTGATTTCCTGGCGATGTCTCCATGCACACTTCCTATTTGTTTTTAATTTGTATCGATGGTAATCCCATTGTGCTTGACTAAAACTGACTGCAACAACAACAGGATGACCGTCGTTCCACCCACCTACCTTGCTTTCTTTTGTCGACATCTCTAGTTACCACTAAATGCTGTAAATGAAGGAGATTGCAATTTCCAGATCGGGTGATCTTTAACACCGCCCACTTATATTGCTGTGATCCTCGGGGATTTGGGGTGACTGACCCCTGGGGACTTGAGTCCACTACAAGCAGTGTGGGAAATTTAATGAAGTCGCTCATCTCATCTGAACCCATGCCCAGGTCAAGAGGGTTTCTGCAGCTGACAGGAATGAGAGATTTTATTGAAAAAAAAGGTTAAGAAGATTAAATTAAGTGTAAATTGTACAGTAGTGTAAGTCTTAGGCCACCATTAGATTAGATACACCAGGTCCAAAAACGTTTGATCAGGAATGGTATTAGGGATTGGAATTATTTTTTAACAGGAATGGGATGAAAATGCGTTAAAACTTACAAAGACTGGAACGCAGATTAGTAGAGAAAAGTATCATGGAGTGAAGAGCCTGAGATTGAATATTTTAGTTTAGTTGTTAATATGTTATATTATAAGGTCATTATAACAGTGTTCAACAATAATGATTGTCAAAATGACTGGGCAAGTAAAGCTTGATGTCTGAGCAGCAGCATAAAAAAAAATTTGGGGGAAGTTCATGTAATTATGTTAATCTAACTAAGTTAGATGGTCTTATCCATTTATGCATCCAATCAAAACAAACCAATGACAATGATCTGTCTGCAAACAATGTCAAGAAGAGGCATGCAGGAAAATTTGGCAAAGCATTACTATGGAACAAGTAAAGTGAGTCTGCAGGTTCATTCTTTCTTTTTCCAGCACTACGTCACAAAAGTGATAACCAAGTGGTAAACAAAACATTGAAATTTTTGGCTCCATGGCCTCGAAACTCCCCAGATCTCAATCCAATTGAGAACCTGTGGTCAATCTTTAAAAAGAGGGTGGACAAACAAAAACCCCGAAACTGTGATCTCCAGACACTGATCAAGGACGAATGGGTTACCATCATTTACAATTTTGGCCAGAAGCTGATATCCAGCATGAAGAGGTTTTTAAAAAGAAGGGTCAACAATGTAAATATCAAGCCTTTTTTCTTTAGTATTTTAAATAAATGTGTTTTTATATATGTATGTACTGCATGAGAAAACCTACTAGCTGCAGTATACAGAGGTACAGCGTTCCAAAAACTATTATTTGAATATATTATTAAAGAAATTATCATGTTTTCTTAGGCAAACTTCTAATAGCGACAGTTCATTAAATTCCTCAGCCGAGAGAAAAAAAAGCTTGATTTCTAAAAGAAACTGCATTTCATTTGCATACTGTGGGGGAAAAAGCAATGCAACGAAGGGTATTGCTTTAAATGAGAACTGAGACAACATATGAGTTCCTCGTGAGTTTTTCAGTGAGGCAGACAATGTGTTGTAATATGAAAGGGATGCTGGGATGTTCATGTCTGCAGTGTACCTTTGGTACAGGCTATTTTTTGTTATTTAACTCAATTTAAACTGTAAAGTCATCTCAATAATAATTAACATCAATAGTGACAGGTTCCATCTGTCAGCAGTGTTAAGGTCAATAGAAGAGCAAGAGCTAATTGTTGATTGTTGTCTGGGAGTAAATAACATTTTCAGGGTTTCCTGCTCCTCTAGGTCTTTACCACTGATTGTCCTTCTGAATCTGACCCCCCATCTGGAACTGTGCCTTTAAAAGCCTCTGTGACCTATACCACACAGATCTCCTGGCATGACACAAATAACAATGCTACACACTAGCAGCTACATTAGCGTCATCCTAGTTCATCTTCTTTCTTTCTATTGTTCTTAAGCAATTTGTCTTTGTTGATATTCAGACATTGTTTTTTTTCTTGTTTTACTTATAGCATATCTAATGCATGTGCCATATACATCCAGACATTTGTCAGTTTAACAGGCCACTTTTTTTTCTGAGATGACAGAATTCAATCTTGTAATGCTATGAGTTTTAGATCTGCATGTTAAAAAAAAGAAAAGGCAAGAAGTGCTCATCTATCTCTCTTTAAAACCCTAGAACAATGCTCCTGATTTTGCTAAGCGGGATTCTAAAATTGCAAAATTCCAAAGCCTGGATGCTACAGGAAACCTTTACTTTGCTTCTTCCAAGATTTTCACAATTAAATCTTAATTTTAATTGTAAAGTAGCTTTTTGTCACAACTGTAATAGGTTGCAAGTATATATAGATACCAGCCAGCAGAGGCAGTGTTCAGCTTTGAAACCCTGGTTCCTGGCCCATGCCTAAACCGTGTTGCATGAAGTACAAACCTTTATGGCATCGTTATTCCCTAATATCAGTGTTAAATTGCTCATTTTTTGTGTAAAGTGTTGACTTGGATTCCAAATTCCTCAATGCTATCTATGCAGCTGTTGGACACATCCACATTTCTCCACCTTGTAGGTGTAAAGTCAGTGACAGTAGCTCATCTGTTGCTGCAAGTGTTAGATATCTTCTAATCCTTTTTTAGTATTCACAGGTTGCTGTGGTGGCTGGACATTTTGGTAGGTGGACTGTTACTACTAACAGTAAAACAACTAACTAATAAAACAGTAGTGGGTGTTTAAAAAATCCAGCAGCATTGCTTTTTTTGATCTACCCATACCTGTACAATGCACACCAACACGCCACCATCACATCAGACCACAATGTGGTAGTCTTTACTATTAGAGAACAGATGTGGAATAACAAAGCATATAGAGAAACAAATCTTTGATCAGAAAAGACCTGGCCACCATCTAATTTTGAATAGCCCCTATTCCTAATTGTTTGAGCGGTATATTTGACATGAAGCTTAAACTAAAACATTTTTGGCTCCTAAAAGTTTTGGTTCTAAAACTCTACTGCCTTGTTATTACTTCATATATTTAGTACTTTGTTGGTACTTTGTTACAGTCCACCAGGCTCATGTTTTGTCAACATTTAAACCATATACAGGATTTTTGGTCTCACTTTAAATGCAAACTAACTAAAAACAGCTACTCAGCTACTCTTTACCTGATTAAGGCCATTACAGTTATATTAGTATTGCAATTTTAGGTTTGGCCCATGTTTTGCCCAGCAATGTATATTTAGTACAGTGCCTTAATTATATGGAAATTTGTGAATCTGGACTAATTGTGATTACTTGTCATAGCCAATTAAGGATGTAGACCAGATGACACATGAAACCAACCCTTTAAGACACACACATACACACACACTGAAGATGTCTAGGACACTCATCCAGTGCTCGGTCATGACTGAAAGGTTGCTACCTTAACTGACAGGCCTGTTAACAAGAAGTGAAGTTGGAGACGGGGCGATACAAAGTGCAGCGGCATATTCCCTAGCCATGACAAACAAGGAAACAAACAGTCAAATGACTCAAATGACTAATGATGAATAACAGTCTGTTACATCACTCAAGACAGTGTATCTGATTCAGATTAGTATGCTGATGCATAATACAACATGGTGCTTGGTCAGTGGAAACTAATAATCATATCTATCTATACTGCTCACAAAAATTAGGGAATATCTCATAATAAAATATCCAATAATTAAATATATTTATAAATATATTTTATATTTAATTCTATCTATCTATCTATCTATCTGTCTATCTCTCTATCTACCTATATGTCTGTCTGTCTGTCTGTCTGTCTATCTATCTAGCGAAAGGTTCACAGATACAAGTGTACAATATTAAAATCAGACATTAAGGAACATGGTGATTGTAGGGTGACATGCAGCTCAACAAGATGCTCACCACAAACACTACGCAACAAGACAACAAGCTAATACAAACAAACAGTGTAAACAGGCCAGGAATTTACTGTAATGGACAGACACAAATAACAAAAACATTAAGCACATACAGACAATGGTAACAGTACAAAAAGTGCTCATTTCAACAGTGCTAACTTGTTAAACACCCAGGCATTGCAATTGTGAGCAAGCCAAGCTAATTTACACAGTGCTAGGATAGCAGAAAAAGCTAAGACACACATACAATGCAGAGATAACAATAGCTAATCTGATAAAAAAAATAACTAGATCTGAAAAATACTCAAGGGAATTATACAGTGCCAATACAAACTAACCATGCTAACAGATTTTACACAAAACCAATGGATAGCGCCAACACAATAAGACAACCTTAATGACAAGATGCTAATTCACTGTACTTTTTAGTTCTACAATTAATGTTGCAATTACATGTTTCTCTACATATTTTGTTAGTCTTCTTTGTTATCTAATATTCAGGACTCACCCACAGGACTGTCACAGATTGGGTCCTATTTGGGTGATGGATCATTCACAGCACAGTGACACTGGCATGGTGATGATATGACATTTTGTGTTGAACTGGTATGATCAGATCACACATAGCAGGGCTGCTGGAGTATTAAACCCCTGTTTAATCACTGTCCACATTATTAGATACATTCACCCAATTGCACCACCTTATAGATGTAAAGTCAGTGACAGTAGATCATCTGTTGCTACACAGTTTGTGTTAGTCATACTCTAATCCTTCATCAGTGGTCACAGGATGCTGCTTATACTATGCTGGTGGCTGGATATGGGTCCGGTGGGGTCTGATCCACTCGCACCAGTGCAAAACACACTAACACACCACTGTCACTGCAGTGCTGAGAATGCTGATCCGGCACACAAATAGTATGTAGAGAAACAGATGGACTACAGTCTGTAATTGTAGAACTACAAAGTGTTTTAATATGGTAAGTTGAACTGATCAATTGGACAGTAAATGCATTAACAAAGGGGTGAACCTGATAAAATATGAGTGTATAGCTGCATTGTTCATAAGTTTACTTCTATTATTAGTACATTGTACTCATTCATTGTGTGTAAAATGTTAAAGCAAATCATGTTCCAATAATATAAACATTCAACTTTTAAGAGTGGCTTCTCTTCAATCAGTTTTTCAAAAAGAAGTTCATGAAAAATGTTCATATGAAGCAGGCCAGGGTATCAAACGGCGTATGCCTGACAGAGCTCATTTTCCACACACACATACACACAATCTCTCTTAGTGTGCTACAGTTGACACACTTCCTGTCATGCCCCAGCACTCGAGGAAGAACATACGTTAATTAAGAAACACAACGCTCAAAATCTCTGACACACTGCTGTGCCTGCCAGTAAGTCAACCATACAACTAACACACTCATGCACTGCTTCAGTATTTGTGGAAATGCCTAAAATGAGTTTAACTTTCTGAAATTTAGTACATTTTGCAACACTGCATTATATGCATTTACTATAACATGCATACTCAAGCATAAACATTAGGGAAACGTCATGGCTGCACAGAAGCTGAAGAGCACATTAGGACCCACTGTGTCACGCAATCTGCTAGACACACATACAACACACATTGCCTCTGATTTAGCTGACAATGCTTATTTTTTATAAGTACCATCTGTGTTTCACTTATGTGTTTCACTGGGTATCTGGGGGGGTCTCCTGCTTCTTATGCATGCTTTACGTATCAACCTCACTACCAGTTTTATGGCATTGATGGCTTGTCCTGTGTTTGCAGACAGCCCTCGAGGCTGTTTTCCATATAGTGTAAGAAGTGCCTTGGATGTTGTGGATGCTCTTTTCCTCGCTTGTTCATTTGCAGTCACTGTGTACTCATCTTCCACAGGTCATTACTTCTGATAAAGGAAAAAGTGTCGCCGCAGGGTTCTTGGCTCTACATTCTCCGCTCTCTCCATGTTTTCTGTATAGGCTCAGTTAGGGGTTATGAACCTCTTACTGCTGCCTTTTTCAGGAGACACCATTAAGGCCAACACAGGGTATTGTGTTTGCTTTGGCAGGCTTGTTTGCTGTTCTCTTTTCATGTGGCGATTCTTTCAGGGCTTGAAGGGTGTCTCTTGTTAGAGGCGTGTGAGTGAAGCTTTAACCTTTATCCAGCGAAGTGGACAGAGATCAGATCTTCTTGCTCTACTTCTCAACATGGACCTCAGGACACCTTCGTGTGTAGGACCTGCTACTATAGGTCATAGATATTAAAATCTTGTTCTAATCTAAAATGGTAAACAAATTGGTTAACATTCAGGATGTTAACAGACATGGAAGTAGATCAGGTACTCTTTCATGGTATGCCTCTGAAAACAGGAGTGGTCCCTAAACTGTTATGCTAAAAGTAATGCCTGTCAGAAGTTGGAGGTGGATGGAAGAAGCTGATGCAAAGATGTATATTACAAACAAAACAAGTATAGCCATATGAGTATCACTGCATTGAGTAAAGCATGCTAACATGTAAAGCATGTAAAGAAACAGAATACAGTCTATAATTGAGGAACTACAAAGTGGAGTGAGCACTTTTTTTTACGTATTATATATTTTATGTAATGTAAATTTTATGTAATTGAGGCTCATGCTTGCATTGATGTGGCTGGGCTTTGTTTCACCATCTGCATACTGATCACCCTGCAGAGTATGAAGATTTTGACAACATATCGAAGTCAGCTGTCCATGGCAGACATAAAGTGGCAAAGATACCAGCATGAAAACATACTCAGCAAACCTTAACTTAATTATTCTGCTAAAAAGTGCTTTAAGACAAGAAAAGCAACAGATGGCAAGGAATGACAAATGCTGTTACTAGTCATATCACAAAAAACACAGTGCCAGTACAGGCACTTGAGAGACATGGGTCTAAACAACTTTTGAATACATTAGATATGCACTGCTGAAATATCATCTAATGATCATTATCTTATCATTTTATAAAGTCCTAAAAATAATGAGATTTATTTTTCCTCACATCCTTACTGCCCCATTCCAAATTTTGCAGTTAATTCAATACTATTTGCTTTCTTAAAATAAAGTAAGTTGAATTAAAGAAAGCAAATAGTCTCAAGGTCAGGTTAGAGAAAAAAAAAACTTCCTGCATATTCCTCAGTAAAGCTCCGCTGAGCTTGCTGCATTGCTTCCTAACGGTGCATCTTTGTGACTTATTTATAACAGGTTCCTGCTGTGGATGTGTCCCCAGCTGTTCTCTGGGGCAAGTGTGCTATACCATTCACCTTCATGCATCTCCCCAGAGGCCACATCTGTTCTGGAATGAGACTATGGAGAGACCTGAAAAATGTCCCAGAAGTAGAGGTTAGAAAAGGTGATCACCATCAAACTGATTTCTTGCTTTGTAAGCACAGAGGGTTCTATCGCTGACATAATGCTGGCATGTTAATAAATAGCTTACATATAACAACAACATGTAACATTATCATAGTCACATTTTTGGCTTCTTATAGCTTTTAAGACAGAGACAACTGTGTGCACTGAAAACGAGTGGAAAACGACCACTATATAGCATCCACAGCCTAAACTGTTATACATATCACTCCTTCCAGGTAATACACAACACCGTGGTTGTTCAGTTACAAGCATATATTAACCTTTACACACACAGAATATAAACCTCGCTGACTGCATAAAACTAAGTAGAAAGGAGTTCACTTGGAGAAAAATCAGTTTCCATAACACGCAATTCAATAGCTCCCTTTAACACGCTAACCTTTAAGAACCAGCTTGGTCAGATGACTTGTGATTGTATTGTTACAATTCTAAACATACAAACTTTTCCATTTTATTGCTTGTGTCCATGGCTTCAAAGAACAGAACATAGTTCCGACTTATGCACATAGTAAAGTAAATCAATAATCATGTAAATTAATTGAATAATCTTACAAAAATAAGAGATCAACCTAATAAATAATATTCTGGAAATATTAAAAAGTAGAAATACATATGCCTTACGTATTTGTAATTATATAAACTACGAAAGACAGATTTTTATTTTCTAATATATTTTTAGAATTGTTAAGACCTTTATGGTTGTTAAGGCTAACTGAATTTAATCTACAATAACAAAAACATTACAAGGGATAAGAAAGGAATAAACCCTGGACAGGATATACCCATTCTTAAGATCTCACTGGAATTCCAGGAGGAGATGCCTGAGCACACATGCTAAACACTGGACATACAATAAATAGAACAGAATCCAGTTTTAAAGGTCTTTAGGGCTGTGCTTCACTTACTTGCTATACCACTGTGTCAACTAGACTTAATAACATTTCCAACACTATGAATTAAATGCAATTTTTTCACATTGAAAATGATTTAATTGTAATGTTCTTTCTTTTTTATTCTCTTTCCTAAGTCATGCTTCAGTGTCATGACTACAGTGCCATTGTGCAAAGCCATTTTAAACCTAAACCATTTTTGAAAGTTTTAAATGTAAATTTTAAAGTTATTCCAGTTTTTTTAAGTTGACACCCCAGCTCTGTAAAATTTGTGATTTGAGACCATAAGCCCACTTATCTATCCACTAGTGTTAAGTGCTACAAAATTGTGTTTAAATTTAATAATTAAACTTATTGGCATATATACAATGTCAATGGAACATACAATATAAGAGTGAATAATGGCGGACCTTGGGCAGTACGGTGGCTCGTGGGTAGCACCACTGCCTCACAGCAATAAGGTGCCACAGAGGTCTACAATATTTGACTTGCAGGATCTTTCATATATAACTCAGAATACTTGCTTGCTTTAATCACTTTGATGACTTTGACCGACCTGTCTGTCTGGCAACTTGTAAATGTTGCTGGTCACTCCACTGCAGTGGTGTTTTAGTCATTATTTAAAACCTCTAATAATGACTAGACTGCTAGGCAGGCAGGGCACTCTCAAATCGATGCCAATTTAGGCATGCAGATTCTACACAGAAAGGACCCAGAACTCCTCCCTGGAATTGTAACAAAGCCCTTTTTGTGGTCAGGCAGTGATGCTACCCACCGAGCCCTTGACAATGCAAAAAATGCATTCAGTGCATTCACCAACTTAAGCCATTTGTCACAAGTAAAGTTGCAATAGCAACTGACTATTCAACTATCTATAAAGCTGAATATATTTTCAGGTATGAATCTGCCTGAGCTGAATACTACTAGAATTTTTGCTGCAGAGTGATTTTTGGTGAATCTATTTAACTACACGGGTTTCCCAAAGAAATCTGTTGCAGGGTGCAAGACAGACATATTAACTGGCTAAACCAGCATAAAACAGAAACTGACCAGCGTATCCCAAAGTAAACCAACATGAAACATGGTTGACCAGAATACCAGTGCTCAAAATGCAGCATGTGCAGGTCTTTGCTGTTGTTTTTTGTTTATTTGAATCAGTGGACAGGATCTTAAACACTGTTTTAGAGATGATTATGCATATTTGGTCTGCAGTTAAATAATACAGATTATCAAATTTAAAAGAAAAAATACACGGAGGTATTCATCAGCCATTTCAAACATCCAACCTAATACAACTGTATGGCAGGTTAAATGAAAGCTTACACACAATCAGAGCATACAATATATCACAGTCTATGCAATATTTTGGATAATAAAGTTAGATTATGTTGAATGAACATGTCCTTCTCCATCACTCTGAACAACTCAAGACAGCACATCTATCCATGGGAACTACATTCCCCGGAATGCTATTTAAGTATGCCATATGCTGGAGCTTAACACTGTGAAGCACAGATGGTAACGGAAATTGTTCTCTGTGTGTTGTTAGGGAAAATAATCAAAAAACCATGTAAAGTTTGAAAAAGAAAGCCAAATCCAAAAGAGTATGTGAAAAATATAGATTTTATATATTCAAGTTCAAAAAGTGAAAAAAAAGAGATAATCAGAAAATGAAAAATTGAAACAAATTCTAAATTAAGAAACTGCTAAGAAAATAAATAAATAAATGAAATAAAGGAAAAATATTGTGTATACTACAGAACACTGGTTTACTTTCAGTTTTGTATTATTATTATACTATTATCATTATTATGGTTATTTCTGCTGCAAACTCTTTTTAAACCACAACATCCCTAGCAGCCAAGCATTGCTGCAACAGTCAACCCTGTACAGGAAGGCTACAAATAATTGAAGTATCCTGATAAACATAAGAAAAAAAGGGTAATTCTCACTTGTTCTAGAGCTACTGTACCTTCACTACACCTGACTTTAACAGCAAAACAATATCCAGTGCATTTCCTCCATTGCGCTACTTACAACCAGACTGTTTTAAATAAGAAGCAATGCAGGCTATGAAAATAGTAAGTAAAAATATTATTTGTAAAAGAAGTGTCATAGTCTAGTCAAAGATTTGATAGTCAATTTTAGAATTGTTGCTCAAAGGTTACATTTTCAATAATATGAAGTCCAAATCGTTTCAGAAATAGTTATAAAATGGGCAGAAGTTCAATATTTTGTGGAAAGCTGTAATAAACAAGTAATGTTTTTAGTAATAAGGTTTTTCTTAATGGTGTTATGCCTCCTACTTTAAATGGCATTTTAAGTAGTTCATATAATTTTTTTTAGTATTTGCTGTTGATGCAGTCTGCAGTGTTGAAAAGAACAAATGTGGATATTGCATTTTTTAGTCTGTCTGATGATGAAGATGCCATTATTGATGGATGGTAAAATAACCATGCTGACACTGATCTGTAGATGCAGAATCATCGGTTTAAACTCTTTCTATGCAGTAAAGCTCCCTTTCAGAACTTTATGTGCTCATTCTGACTATTAACAGCTGTATTATTTACTGGTTGTAACAGAAGCATGCTATTTGATATGATTTGTTTATACTATAACAGTGACAGTATTATAGTAGTCTTATTATTATTACATTTATTATTACATATTTACATACAACCCATTTTGTTCACCCTGCAAATTTCCAACCACTGAAACCATGTATTTGCATGTCTGTGACACCCACTTCAAGTTTGAGAATAACCAATAAGGGAAGCCATTTCTTCAGCAAGGTTTACCTAGGTGTGAAATGCAAATATACCTGAGGTGTGAGAAGCACAAAGGAACTGTGGTAATACATGACTTTGCATATAAATGTCCGTGGTCACTACTTGGTATGATTAGGGATGAATCATTTCCTGAACTGAGGAATTTAACTTGATTAAATTTATTTATTGTTATTATTTAAAAGAGATGAGTCTGAGCATACTTGTGCACGTGCAACTTATTCAGTGTGTATACTCAGCCTTGTACTTTACATAATTTTACAATGCGGTTTTCTCCCACATTCCAAAGACGACTTTAGATGAACTGGTCTTTCCAAAGTGCCCAAAGTGTGTGAATGTGTATATGAGTATGTAAGTATATGTGCCTTACAATGGATTGGCGCCTTGTTTAACGTTGTTCTTGTCTTGCACCCTGTGCCGCAGGCTAGGCACCAGTTACCAGCACTGGCTTTTCCCACAATTCTGACTAGTAACAACCAGCATGACTTCTTCTTAGCTCTTGAAGATCATAAAGGCTGAAGAACTGAAGAAGAGTGGTGAAATGCCTTCATAAAACTGCTTTCAACTCAACACCCAAGTCTACCATGACCTGGATAATTGAGAACTTACATGGGCATATTTATTAAACTGAACATTGCAGTGTTTCACTATAAATAAAGACTGCACATGGTATAAAAACTAATACCAAATGTTAGTAAAGTTATGGTGGTCAACATGGCCATACATTTTCTTATTAAACCCACATATCCAAACACTCCTTTGTTATTTACAAGGACTCAAACCCCAAAGAAGTGTTTCTTAAGTATGAGTAAAGAAAAAAATACTTGTTATATTTGTTTGCATATTTGATTCCAGTATATTATAATATATAATTTATAGTAAAAATCAAAAGTAATGAGGACTGTTTTGAGAAGTACTCCATCTCTGTGAAGTATTTCCCCAAGTGATGCAGTGCTCATCTTTTATAGATTATTATTGATCATTCATCAAAAAACTGTTCCTATCCAGAGTCTAATTAAATCATAACTTCATTTGACAGGTAGAATTGATCATATGGGTTCAGCATCTTTCTTCCAATTGCAAGTTTTAAATATATGTTGCTATTGATTCTTGTAGAGGCCAGGACAAAGGAGAAATGACTGGTGCTGTAACTTATATTAAAATGTCTTAATAATGTGCCATTCTAGAATTCTAGTGTAATGTTTATACTCTGTGTTTAACGTTGCAGCACGAGGGTGCTATGATAATCTAATGGACTATGTTTCTTTTTTTTTAATGGAAACTACACATACTGTGGTTTAATGCTGAATAATACTACTGTGCTATTTAACTCTAACTTTTTTAATGCTAATTATATGTACTATATGGCGACATGGTGGCTTGAATCGCTTCCTTACAGAAAGAAGGTCCCGGGTTCAATCCCAGGGTGGAGCGTCCTGTGCCCTTTCTTTGTGGAGTCTACATGTCTTCCCTGTGTCTGAGTGGGTTTAATCCAGGTACTTTGGTTTCCTCCCACAGTCCAAAGGCATGCATGTTAGGTTAATCAGTGTCTCTAAAGTGGCCCTTAGAATGTGACTGTACGTGTGCCCTATGCTAGATTGGAGACCTGTCTATTATTGTACCTTTGCTTACACCCATAGTTGGGCACCGGCTAGCCCACAATCCCATGTGTATTAAGTGGAAGATTGCTGATGGTCATTTATTGGTTATAAATATGTATGGTTTTCTGAAGACCGGGCTTTATTTGTATGGCCAAGTATCATAGAAAAAAATGACAAAACAAGCCATTTTCAGGCATTGCTCAATATGTCTAACACTATGACTGATAATAAATGCTTCTGTGGGTTTTTTGCAGAAAATTGGACAGTGACGGTTAAGGTTTAACAATACTCAGGTGTCCAATATTAACATTTATTCATTTGGCATAACACATTCTTAATCAGATTTATGCCCATGTTACTGACATGAAACCATGAACAAATCAATTCAGCTATTTCTTGTTCATGCACTGCTCCTAAATTATGTATGACCACCCAGTTCTAATTCTTGGGTAAATCCTCAGCAATCCTTCACCTGGAGCCGAGAATAGTGCTCCAGGGGGAACTTCCCTTAAGCTCACACAGTATGACTTTTCTATGACTCCTGCATAGATACTCTTAAGGGGTTTTGTGAGAATATGCTGCTTTCCTCTGACAAAGCCCTTCAAATATTCAATGGAAGAATTGCTGACTTGTTCTTACTCTGTCTCTCTGTCTGCATTAATAATAAGCTTCTGGTGTCATAACTACAACTCAGGTAGGGTTATTGAGATGGTTTACTCTAGACCTGTTTTTTCTGTCATCCGTGCCAAGAGAGCATGTTATACTCGGCACACAGCCACAGTTTACTAAATATGATTGCACCTGATTACTACTTATCTAATATAGCACTTATGTAGCCATACTGACAACAGCTCTACCACAGTATCACAGTCACCTACATTACCTCTAAACAAGCAAATCCTTAAACACAAGGTCTTGGATTTTTGAATTTAACAGTCAATCGCAAACAACAATAGCTCTCCTGTAGGTTTGGTTTGGCTTGGTTTAAGATAAGTCATCCTTTCTAAACCATTATGTTGACTGTAGACCCAGATCATTGTCATGTTGCATCATCCAACTTTTATTAACGACCAGACTATGGACTACTACCCTGACATTCCCCTGTAAAACAGCTTGACACAACATAGAATTCATTGTTCCCTCAACAACTATGGTGAGCAGGCCCCGAAGCAATAAAGCATCCCAAAGCCATAATGCCCTCCTCAAGGATTGTGCATGTGCTGTGATTTTCCCCGTCCAATAATAGCATTGTGAGTTTTTGCCACTCAGTTTAACTTGGTGCTGGCCGATACAACCTCATATCAATATCCCCATCACAATAACATTTTACAGATTACCATTAATGAATATTTTGTTTTTGTTTTTTCACCCCGGGGAGTTCACTGACAAGATTTGTACTCTCGATATATATATATATTTTTTCTTTTCAATTTATATATATATTTTCTTTTCAATTAAAGAACGCGTATTATTTGTAATTTTTAAATAACAGGACAAGAAAACGCACACCAATGTGCTATTTATGCTTATTAATTGAATGTTTTGACCAACCCAAATCATAGCACACATCAATTTTACTAAAAATGTCTTAAGAAAAGATCACATTTTATTTGTAATGTAAAATAATCAAGTTCCATGATGTTCCAAGATGCTTAAACACCCCGAGTTCCACTTGAGATATGGGCACCATAACCATTTCTTTCATCTTCTTGAATCCTTTTCATATTGTGTAGCCTCTGTAAATGATTGTGATATTAATATCTGCTTTTAGGAATCACTTGTCAGTCTCTCTTTTTGAGAGGTAGCATTAACATCATCATGTTTAAACTGCTGAAAGAGACTGGTGCCCTTACTTCTGATCGCTGAAACCTTTTCCACAGTGTTTTAAAAACGTTTTAAACAAATTTAATTTGGAACAACCTGCTCTGTGTTTGAGTTCTCCAGACGGGACTGGACAAGACAACACTGCATGAAGAGTTAAGGTAGTCATATGATCGGTAAGGTAGTTACTCAAACAATGATGGACTCGACAGACTTGGAAGTTCTTGGATGTGCAGCATGTTTTGGCTGTCGAGGTTTTAAGATGTTTACCGTCGCAACATGCTATCATAATTATTTATAATTTTTAAGACCTTGGAAGTTAATCTGAAAGTACATCGATTTAATTGGTTGTCAAATGGCACATGCCTGTACTATTATTAAGAGCATTTAAGGCTAGGGTTTAATACACTTGTCTACTACTGTAGTAGCCTATGCTCGAGTCTCCAGCAGTGCTTTCTAGCCAGGTCTGGTGTCACATGTGATTAATTGTGTCTGACAGAGGGGAAGTCGGACAGGACCATACTGAACCCAGCAATGACCAATGTCCCACTGTCGAGGAAAAGCAGGGTTGTTATTATAATTATTATCTGTCACATATGTACTTACTATTGTTTGTTTATTTAATGTCACACCAGCATCAATGGCCATTCATGAGAAAAGCAAGGTTACATCGATATGGAATGTGTAAGGAAATTGGAGTGCTCAGAGTAAACCCACATGGACAAGGGAAGAACATGCAAACTCCACACAGGTTGAGGACTAAACTAGGGATCTCCGGTGCTGTTGAGGCAACTGTGCTAAACACCTGCATCACCGTGCCATCACTACTTAAAATTGAATTAATGCTAGTATTTAACAACAACAAAAACTACCTATACTTTTAAAGTATTATCTTTAAGTAGTTTTCTTTGCTGCCCTTTATGGAATTAACCATTAAGCTTACTTTAGCAAATTCCTGTCACCACACACTTTCTAATTAGCCAGGTACAGATAAAGTTAGGTGCAAGTCATTCTGAATATGGATTCTGAGTCCCTGCATCTTGTTGATGTGCACAATTAATTAGAAATTCAGATTACAAGATTGCTATAGCGCATGTGAATTAATTTAATAAATACAGTACATCCCATTTTATATCAATCCTCGCTTAATCACTTCTCATCTCAACTCACCTTGCATTTCCGCTTTCTTTCTGCTAGTCTGGCAATAGATGAGGTGAGACTGTACAATTTGCAAATTAATCACACACATTCATCAACTGAATACATAATAAATGGCTGTAAAAAACAGGCAGGTACAGCTGAGTAGCTTTGAGGATTAACGTGGTAATACATGTGTGAATCTGATTGCATGCTTAAGCATCCAAATGTGCTTGCAGTGATAGCCTGATAATGAATGTGTTTTTTAAAGCTCCCCACACAGGACTGATTCCAGGTTTGCTTACAAGCAAAAAAACTAATGAAAAACAGGACATTTTTTAAGTGTTATACTCTAACACCAAGTAGCGTATTGACAAGGGTGAAAAGCATGTAAAACAATAGTTCTCCAAAGAGAATTAATCTAACACAGTCATCAAATTGCACCAGAGCTCACCCTACCACTCTGACTGCTAATGTTCACACTCAATCAGTGGAAACTGATTACCCTCTAACTGCTTCTGACATCCCATAATTACTGTTAGCCCCATTAAGAGAAGCTAGACTCAGATCTGTAATGGAGGCCGCAGAGACTGCTCCCACTGTGCAAGGGTCTGCATAAAGCAAGATAAGTGGGGGCTTCAGAGGATCACTGATTTAATTGCATGACTTATCAGTCAATTCTATTTTTGGTTGGTCACTAACTACTTCATATCCCAAAGTCTTTCAGAACATACTTATAAAACATAAGTATAAACATACTATAACATTATTTTTAAAATGCTTTATTAATTCCGACCATTCAGATTGAATATACAGAAAGGCTTGAAAGAAGATAATTTATTTGAAATATATGTAGGTAGCATTGCGGCCCTAAGGCAAGAAGGCCCTGGATTCAATCCCAGGGTGGAGTGGCCTGGGTTCTTTTCTGTTTGGGGTCTGCATGTGTTTACTGTGGGTACTGTATGAGTTTCCTCATATAGTTTTTAATTACAAAACAGGAACATCAGAAAAGCAAACAACAAGTCAAAGAATGTTGTCCTTGTAATACACAAGAGAGGCACAAGCAACTTTAATTTAATTGGTGAAAATGCACATATAAAAGGATGAAAGTGCTGGAGTATCTGAACGTTGCCTGATGTGGAAAGTGCACATATTGCAATTTTCCAGCCTTTGCAACATGATTTGACTGAATGCCAAGCCTTGAGATCCATAGGAAGAGCTGAAGTTGGTCAAACACAGACAACAATGGCAACGGCGCTTGGAACATTTCAAAGCATGATTAGCAGACTATGAAATTGCTTACAAGACACTGGAACAGTACGAAGTAGTCATCATCATTGGACCCGTGATGAGTGGTGAACTGTCCTTTTCTCTGTTGAGTTATGGTTCAGTTTGCATCCTGACAATCATCGTGTCTGAAAGAATCCATGTTTAATGCGAGAAAGGAACTCCTTCAGTGGTGGTGGAATAATGGTTTGAGCTGGCCTTAAATGGATCACTACTGCTGTCAGATACCAAGATGAAATTCTGCAGCCTATAGTGGTAACCTATGCTGGAGCAGTTGAAAACAACTTTTTTCATGGATGTTTATGCAAGGCCTCACCGTGCACATCTCGTCAACCTTCTCGTTTCCTTTACATTCTCCAGTCCTGAATCCCATTGAACACACTTAGAATGTATTGGGAGGACATCTGGCAAACCTTCCAATGGCTCCCACAACATTTAGTGAGCTGGAAGCTGCCCTGGAGCAAGAGTGGCAGAAGAGTCTACAAGAACTGCTGAATAATCTTTTCCATGCCCAATCACTCTCAGTGTGCTTTTGTGTGTCGTGGTTGACCATACATCCTGCTAAACAGTCAATGTGTGGCACTCTCGTCCAGTTTGACATGCTTCTGTTCACACCCATGAGTATGTCACTTGCTGCTCAGTGACGATAATTGAGTGTGCATCTTATCTGATACTGATACAGATGTTTAGTAAAACCAAATAAACAAACATCATGCCTCAAGCAAGTTTCAAGTCAATTCCCTATAAATGAAACATCATAGAAATGGATGATGATGATTATTATTATTTTTGTTATTATTATTATTAATAATAGTAAACTTTTTATGATAATGATGGATTATTTTTCTTCTTCTTATAATCAACATCATTATTACTATTATTATTATTACTATTATTATAATTATTGTTATTATCATCTTAAAAAAAATTATAATTTAAATATTTGTTCTCCAGTAATCATTTTGTGTACTTTTTGGACTAAGAGGTTATGAACGTGAATGAATGAATAATTTCTAGATAATAAGGTGGCATTCATGGAAGTAACATTACCAGAATCGTTATATACTAAACTGACATCATGAGAGAGAACTCAAACTACACATCCAGGACAGTTTTTCCAAATAAGCACAGCGATTGTTGAACAAGACTGCTAAAGACGCCAAGACTAAGGAGAAACTTAGTATTCTTCTTCCTTATAAGATTGTGTTTTACGATTATACATTTAGAGATAAACTCTAATGTCATTCTGACATAGTTTCCATCATTGCTAGGCGAGTCATTTTCATTCTTTCTAACATGGAATCAAACAGTAAAGCGAGAGCATAGCCCTGCAGTGTCAGAGCTAAAAAAGGGAGGCTTCTTAGCTCAGCATGGAGACAGTAACTAATTTCTCTGTCATGATGGTGGCATATGCTGCAATTAGAGTCATTTTCTCTCACACGTATTGTTCCAGGTGGTTGGGAGTAGTCGCCACGCTTTGTGCTCTGACTGATCGCAGACAATAGCACTCATTTTGGACCATTACAGCTTTCTGTGGAGAAGAAAAATCTAATCCCTATAGATGAGTCACTCATGTTGGGATGTCAGAAGAAAAATCAAGGTCAGGGGTGGTATTTATCAGCACGCATCAATGCAATATAAATCAGATAGGGTTTCAGTCAGTCTAAAGTGCCCGATAAGGTATTAGAAGCCTTAGACATGGTTACATCTGCAGCATCGTTAAGTAGCAGCTGTCTCTGCTATTCACTACATAGTAATAAAGAGACAATAATGTAATGCTAATGAGTGTGGTTATGGCTCTCGGCTACTAATCAGAAGGTTATGAGTTCAAATTCTGGCCCTACCAAGCTGTGCCCTTGAGCAGTAACTTAACATAAGCTTCAACTGCAGTTCTACAGAGTCCTAGAGACAGGCAAGACAGGCTTAGATCAGTGCAATACATATAAATGTAAAGAACAATAGCAATATAGAAGATGGTGGTTAATTTTCTGGACTACTAATTAGAAGTTCAGAAGTTCAGTTAGAATCAGAAGTTCAATATTGCCTCTACTGGGATATGCTCTTGAGTAATATCCCTTATCTTCAAATTTCAACTTTAAGCTGTTCTTGATAAGGACATCTGCAATATGCAGTAAATATCAACACAGTTGATTGACTGGCAATATGGACAGGGTGTTTAGTGAGATTTCATAGTAATTAAAAGGTTGCGAGTTCAAATCCAGGTTCTACCAAGCTGTGCTCCTGAGCAATAATCTTAATCTTCAACTGTTAGCGTTGTAGTCAAGATCGCTAGAGTTGAGTCTGAGGGAAGACCAAGACCAGATAGTTTTTACCATAAAAATAAGAAATAGGAAAAATTTGTTTGAAATTCTGTTAACATTTACTATATATTATTTAAAAACTATAATTAACAAGTGTATATATA